>JXCR01118753.1:0-29274 GCA_002079205.1 Phalaenopsis hybrid cultivar | reverse complement strand
TATATATATATATATATATATATATGTTTAGAAAAATATGAAATCAAACTGACATCATATTTTTCATAGTTTAAATGAAAGAGCAGTATACCTCAAACCATGTATCTATCCCGAAAGATAAACATGAGACTTGAGGGGGAAGCTCAATCAAATAAACTAAGAAATATATGACATATGTTTGGTCTGCGAAACCATTTTATTTGCCGACAAGTTCCTCTATTTAATACGAAGAATTAAATAAGGTTTATATTAAGCTGGGTTCGGAAATGCTTCCTATAAGAGCAAGCCCCTATAGTTAATTACATTTTAGATAACTGAGGTCACCTAAGAAAACTCTTGATAAAAATCAGGAAATATTATCTTCAAAGAGGTCAAAAGGATAGGAATATTCAACAAGATCGAACAAAGAGGTGTGAAAGGGGAATGGTTCAAATTTGAAACATTTTGTTGTATAGTCCAAAGGAGGAAGAATTAGGGGGTGTCATACATTCGGAGGAGAACCTCGGTGACTTCCCAAGCTATCCTAATGTTTATCTTCAGTTTTCAGGAGAAATATTTAAATATTTCATCCTGTCAATTTTATTAATTTAGGGCTTACATTTGTGTGAAGCGATAACACAAATAGCTTGGAAGATGTGAGGGTTTAGGTCGTGACAAACGGCAACCTCAGGATCCTAAGATGAGTTAAGGCTTATATTGCACAACATGATTGTGCAAAAGCCTAAAGATAAGGTGAGGATTTATGTTGCATAAGCAAATAACCTCAAAATCTTATGACTTGTAGTTTAATTCTAAGGAAAGATAGTTTAGCTGATGTAGACAGGTTTTGCTGTTAAAGATGGTCGTGCTGCCCACAATGCTGGCTCAAAGCACCTCGTCGCAGCAAGTTTAAGTTTTCTGATGGGTCAGGTTGTGATGTCAAATCAAATGTCCCTATGGTTATGGTTCTTTAAATACTAGGAGGGCATATTAAAGTTGATTATAGTGACATCGGTTAGGATTCTACGGTTCCCTCATTCTAGTACCACTATTTTCTATTAGATTCACTTAGTCCAAACAAATTTACTAAACTCAACTTAATGAGTTTTGTACTTTCATTTAGACCATGGGAAGTCTCGTTAGCAACCTTAGGTTACCTCCTCTGAGGGAATCCCGATCATCCGATAGAGACGTCTTAATTTTGTTGTAATTGTTGTTTGTGATGTTTGTGATTAAATTTTGAGTTATTTTATATTTTGAATTTTTTGGGGATTCCCAATCATTTGATAGAGACGTCTTAATTTAGTTGCAATTATTTATTGTGATGTTTGTGATTAAATTTTGAGTTGTCTTATATTTCGAATGTTGTGGAGGTGATTTTTATCTTGGTTGATTTTTGTTTTGGTTTTTGTTTTGTGGCTATCCTAGCAGTTTTAAGTTTTCATACAAGGTGACATCGTTGTTTAATATGCAAGTTTGAAATAACAAGTATAAGAAAGAAAATGCATTAATTTAAAAGCATACTTGTCGAGTCTTCTCGCTCCACCACCTGAAAGGTTAGTACTTGCAAGTTTATTAAAAAAACCCATTTTCCTTTTGATAATCATAAATTTTGATTAAGGCACCAAAGCCTAAAATTACCACTTTGCCCTTGGGGCACTTCACCTCATAACTCATTAAACAAAATTAAAATGATTTTGAGGGTTTAGAGTATCATATCCATGAGGTAATTAGGATATTAGAGAAGGATATGTGGACCTCTCAAAATTTAATATAACTTAGATAATTATTTAAATCCAGAAAATAAAATTTTCAAAAGGTGATTTATTTAACTTCTCAAAATAAATTTTTTATTTATCAGAAAATTATCATAGCACTCCTTGGGTCAAAGAAATATTTAGGTAAAATTTCATGATTTTTTGAATTACATTTCTATAATTATTATTTTAGTTTAGATCAATTTTTATGATTTATTTTAAATAGAAAATAGTGTTTTAATTATAAAAATTGTTTTTTTATTTTTACTAGACTTCTCTAAGTTCAAAAAACTTAGAGAATCAAATTTTATATTTTTGTGATTTTTAATTTATTTATTATAATTATTTTTAGTAAGAAAATAAAGAAAATTCATTTTTAAGTTTTTAAAAATTTATTTTTAACTTAGGAAAATTAGAAAAAATATTTTATTGAGTTCCAAGTGATTAGAAAATAGATAGGTACATTTTGAAATATTTTTGTATTTTTGGAATTTTTATTTATTCTTAATTATTTTAAATTCAAAATGAGGCTCAAAATCAAGTAATTTACTAAAAATAAATTTTATTTTTCCTAAGTGCCTCTAATCACAAGGAACTCAGAAAACTACTTTTTATATTTTTTCTGAGTGTATTTAATTTGTTATAATTATTTTTGTACAAAAATACAAGCTTTCTTAAAAAATCCAATTTTGTACTCAAACTAAGCCAAATAATTTTCAAATTTTTATAGTGGGTAGATATGATTTTTATGAACAATGTAGAGTTGATTTTGTTAATTTTTTATATGTATTTAATTTAAAAAAAATTAATACAAGGTATCCAAATTTAATTAAATATAGAAATTCACAAAATGATTCAAAGTATCACAATATTTTTCCTAGACCTCTCTGACCATAAGAAACCTACTGAAATTATTCTCATAATTTTTCAAGAGATGTTTTGATTTATATAATTAAAATAAGCTAAAATGGTCACCTTAGCTTTGAAAATTAGGGTTAGAAGCATAGAGATACTCTCTGATCTTGGAAAAATCAAAGACCATCCCCTTTATGATATGGAATAAACCCTAAAAATCTCAAGCCATGGTGAGCACTCCTTAGTCATGGAGAGTTAAAATTCCACAGAGGGTATTTAATTAATTTAAAATCATATGTTTGAAAAATAATTTTTATTTTTAGTCCACATTATTTTTCTCTATTTATTGAGCAAGAAGGTATTTTCTTTTATTTTTATTATTTTTCTAGAGAAAGATATGGATTTTTGAAGTTTAGGCATTTAAAATAATTCAAAAATCCCATATTTTTCTACTTATCCATGCGGCGCCAACTCGTTCTCATACGCTCTGAAGGCTCCACGCGTTGCTCTGCCATTTGACGTCACCAGCCATGTAGCCTCTACGTAGATCGTGCTTTGTGCACCATGCATCTATCCGGCTTGATCTCCTCAGTCTGTTGAATACACGCGCAATCGAACGGCTTTCCGTTATCGTCCCCAAGTGACCTAAATCATGAGCTATTCACACTCAAAACTTAAGATCTTGTCCTAGACTCAACAAAATCTCATGGGGTTTGTTTCTAAACCTTCATCTACTCAAGATAAACCTATCTATAAGGATTATACCATATGAAATACAGTAAATACATATAGAGAGTAAAAATAAGCTCAGATTATGGTTAAGGTTCAATACCTTTATCTGAGAGGGGAGGCCTCAATCAGATGGTTGTAGTAGCTTTGATTGGTCCCAACAAACCTTCGGATGAAGTCCCAAGCCTTGGTGAATGGTCTAGGTATGAATTCGATCAAGGTGGTTTTCAGGTGTTGATCTAAAGCTAGGTTATAGGCTATTTCAGAGGGGACATTTGTGGGGAAGCAACTTCTCTCACTGTAAGGATGGTGTGTGCACAATTAATTGGAGTTTGGTGAGCTGTGGAGCTGTGGAGAGGTCTGTCCTAGTTTTGGTAGAAATTTGAGCTCAAAATTGAGCTTCCACAATGAGGACCAGTGGGGGAAAATGGTGGGCTTGAACTGAGGAGGTCTTAGGGAGTCTCTGAGAGCAATTTAGCAAAGTTTCCTTAAGAAAATTTTAGCTCCTCTCTCTTGTCCATGGAGGTGAGGTTTAAATAATATGGCCTAGGGGTGCAAAATTGTGCTTAGGAGGAGGGTTTTAAAGTGCTAAAGCCAATTGGAATTGGCCAGCTCAGATGGGTGAGTTTAGTTTTGAATTTTTGGTTTTGGCTCTTGGTTTTGGTGTTTTCGAGCCACTAGGTCGGCTGACAGGGTTAGGGGAGGTGGTCAGGAGGTCAGGTGAGTCAGTGGGAGGCCTAATTATACTTTACATCCAAGGGTTTATCATGATGGAAGAGATTTTTGGCTAAGGCCAGAAAATCGGCTAAGATCTCTTAATTTAGGGATCCATTGTTCCATAGCTTACTTGGGTGGTTCAAGGGGGTTTAGTTTTGTTGAACTCACGTGTGCTTGCCCAACACACCCCACCTATTGGGGGTCCATTTATTGACCTCACTTTTGGTTGAGGTCTCCTCTTTAGTAGCCTAAGGTCTAGCCATAGGACTTTCCTATTGACTATTCTTAGAAAACTATCTTTAGTAGCCTAAGGTCTAGCCATAGGACTTTCCTATTGACTATTCTTAGAAAAATAGACTTTAGTAGCCTAAGGTCTAGCCATAGGATTTTCCTATTGACTATTCTTAGAAAACTAGAAAAAGTTAGTAGCCTAAGGTCTAGCCATAGGATTTTCCTATTGACTATTCTTAGAAAACTAGACATGAAGCCTAAGGTCTAGCCATAGGACTTTCCTATTGACTATTCTTAGAAAACTAGAAAAGGCACCATCTATTGGGGGTCCATTTGTTGACCTCACTTTTGGTTGAGGTTTATTTTTTCCTCTTTAGTAGCCTAATGGGGGTCCATTTGTTGACCTCACTTTTGGTTGAGGTTTAGTTCTTCCTTTTTAGTAGCCTAAGGCATAGGACTTTCCTATTGACTATTCTTAGAAAACTAGAAAAGGCACCCTCACCATTAGAAATCCCAAACTCTTCTCTACTCAACTTGAAGTTCCACATGTTGGTCTCAACCTCTAAATACGTAGTAGGTGGGGTCACTATGGGAGAAACTCAAAATGAGTCACCCTTAGGACTGCTGGACCTTAAGGTTGACCCTGGGTGTTGGTCTGGAGCTAAGGCACTCACTGCACTCACTACACTCACTACTCTCACTACACTCACTACTCTCATGTACACTCACATTCACTCACAGCCCTGGAACCAATTTCTAGCCTAGATCCCTTGATCTATTTCTAGCCTAGAACCCTTGATCTTTTGGGATACTCATGTAGATGGTCCCCTAAACCTACTTGCCCTAGGGCTATGGTTTAGCTAAGACCACTATGTAGAGGACCCAAAATGGGTTTTCCATTGTTCCATGTCTAGCCTAGATCCCTTGATCTTTTGGGATACTCATGTAGATCGTCCCCTAAACTTACTAGCCTTATGTCCCTTGATCTTTTGGGATACTCGTGTAGATGGTCCCCTAAACCTACTAGCCCTAGGGCTACGAGTTTAGCAAGACCACTATGTAGAGGACCCAAAATGGGGTTTCCATTGGTCCATGGCTTGTTGATGATGGTTGGTACCTTAACTCTGCCAAAATACCCATCTTGGCCTTTTCCCCCTAAAACACCCCCAAATTACCAAAATACCCCTCCATAATCCAAAATCCCAAAAATTCCCAGAAAATCCCAATAAATCTCACATATCCCCAATTTCTTTTTTCTTAACTACCACATGACCCAATTTGTCCAATTTGACCATCTTTAACCAAAATCCCCAAATTTGCCTTTAAGGGCCCAAATTTCCCAAAATTCAACCCAAATGCCCATCAATTTGATCTCAATTGACCCCAATTCCAATCCTAAACTCAAATGAATTATGACCAAACTAAACAAATCCAAGCTCAAATTGGTCCATGATTTGAGCCCAATTTTGATTTGGGTCAAAACCCCAATTTTGACCATATTATTGGTCCATGATTTGAGCCCAATTTTGATTTGGGTCAAAACCCCAATTTTGACCATATGACCTGGTCCATGATTTGAGCCCAATTTTGATTTGGGTCAAAACCCCAATTTTGACCATATGACCTCGTCCATGATTTGAACCCAATTTTGATTTGGGTCAAAACCCCAATTTTGACCATATGACATAATCTCACCAAATTGAACCCATAGCCTAGTTAATTGGCCCTAATTAATGTTGTAAAATATTTATAACATTCTTATACATCAAAATCAACCATCAATTTGCCTTGGTGAAGTCTCAAATCCATTTGATTATTGCTTAAATCCAAAATTCTCAAATTTAGCCCCAAATTGGCTAAGTCCCAAAATTTCACCCAATTGATTGCCTTAACCCCCAAATTGGCATCCAATTCATGTTGAAAACTCTTCATAGGATCCCCATTGACCATTTACAACAATCAATTTTGATTTAGCCCAAGGCTAACCCAAGCTAGACTCAAGCTTAGCCCAACATGACCAAATTAGCAAAAAACCAAAATTCCCTCAAATTGACCCTTCAATTGAACTCAAAACCATTTCCATTCTTCACCAAAGTTGTTCTTTATGATCATATACACCAAATGAAATAATTAATTGAGCCAATTTACTTGGCTAACCTAGCTCAAACCCAAGTNATAGATCAAAAAAACCTTTTGTCGAACACTTTTCATGATGATTGGGCTTTATTGGGCCTCACCTTCTCCTAAGGGTGAGTCACGGGTGTTTAGGTGCCTAGAACAATCTCAAGGGTCAAAAAAATTGGTTGTCTGGCAAGTAGGCACAGTCCAAGCGCTTATACATCATTCTCATTGCTTAGATGCCCAGCACAACCCCAGGGCCCAAAAACCCAAGAGCCTGGCAAGTATACTCTCAGTGCAGGCGCCTAGACATCAAACCCTAACATACTGGTGCTCAAGTGCCTAAAAATAGCTGTTGACAGCCTCAAAACCTGATACAAAAAAAATATATGCATTTTTAGACTCATATTTTATACTCATTTTTTGTGATATTGCACTTTAATGAAAGGTATTTTTTTATATTTTATTGTAGGTTGTTAATTTTTAGGACTTGGAGCAAAAATGAAGCAAAAATGAAGCAAAAATGATGAAATTTTGAGTCAAAATAGAGATTTTGAAAAAAAATTTAGCGCTGAAGGTGCTAAATTGGGCGCCAACAACGCCTTTTGACAGAGAGTATAGATTAAATTAGATGGGCACTAGCGCCGACGGCGCCAGAATGGGCGCCGACGGCTCCAGAATGGGCGCCGACGGTGCCTGAATAGACGTCGATGACGCCAGTGTCGGTGCAGACCCAGATTCTATAAGATTCGATGAATTTGGACGGTTTTTGAAGTGTTTTTGGATGCATCTGTAGGCTCTATTTTGGTTCAGGAGTTGCCCTTTGGAAACTGTNGTGATGGATTCCTCTGGGTTCCCTGAGCTCCTAGCCACCTCCCCCTGGCCGGCCGGCCAGCCTAGTGGCCGGGAAAGCTCAAAACTGAGAACCACCCACATGGCACCTCACCCAAATCAAATCTAAAGGCCAGCTCATCCAAATCAATTTGAAGAGCTCCTCTGCCCTCCACCTAAGCACCACAATGCACCCAAACTTGTGCCCTGAGAGCCACCCCATGGCCATTTTTATAAAAACTCACCTCCACAGCCATGGGAGAGGTGTGCTAAATTTTTCTCAAACAGAGCCTCCCAAACCACTCACAGAGCTTCTTTAAGACTTCCATAGCCCATTCCAATCACTCCACTGCCTTGATTCCCCCTGTACAACCCTAATTTTGAGCTTAAAAATTAGGGTAGAAATAGGACATCTCTCAAAACTCCACAAAACTTCAATCTCTTGTGCCCACACCTTCACAATAGTAAGAGAAGACAAAGCCCCATAAAATTACCCTTTGAAATAGCCTCCACCATAGCTCTAGACCAACATCTAAAATCGAGCTTGGTCGAATTCATAGCTAAGCCTTACACCAAGACCAGGGACTCAATCCCTATCCTCCTTGGATACAACAAACGTGCCGAGCACCTCTGATTGAAGCCTCCCTTCTCAGAGCAAAGGTATAAAACTTCACTTGCTCCCGAGCCTATTTTGATTCTCCATTTACTTGGGCATGATCTCATGACACATTAGACATATGGATGTGTTCGTCTCACTAAGATGAGCATTTTAAAAAAAAATTCACTTAATTTAGTTGAGAAACGAGAGAGATCTTAGGCCTTGAAGATGGATGGTTCTTGGCCTAAGTCATTGGCGACGATGACCACACGCCGTCTAATCGCTCGTGTATCAAATGGATTGCCAAGATGAAGCCGAACATTGCTTCTTTACATAAATAGTGGGACGCGTGGCTGCTAGCATGAACGGAGGCGTCAAATAGGATCGCGCCATGTGGAGTTTTGAGCTGCCTAAGATCTACATGGCGCCACGTGGATAAGTAGAAAAATAGGGCTTTTTCTATCTATTTAAACTCCCCTAACTTAGAAAATAAATAACTTTGTGTAGAAAAATCACAAAAATAAAATAAAAATACCCTCTTGCTCAGTGAACAGAGGAGAATAATGTGAAATAAATTTCAAGTCCATTTGATGCATAAAATATTTTTAATTATTTAAACACTGTTTGGGATTATTGAATTCTCCATGCATGTTGATACATCACATTGGCTTGAAATTTTAGCATGTTGTAGCCTCTATCAAGGGAAACATCCTCTAATTTTTCCAAAGTCAGAGGAGGTTTCTATACAGAGATCCATATTTTTTAAATTTTTGCACATTATTTCCTTAATATAATCATGGAAATTAGCATATTGATTAGAAAATTCTAAGAAAATTTTGGAAGGTTCATTATGACTAGAGGAGCTTTTCGAAAATAATTTCATGGGTCAAGTCATTTAAAAGGCACTTAAATTTTACAAACACTAAATCACTAAAATAATTAATTTTAGAAAAAATAAACATTTAAATGACTTGATTTTTAATCTCCACTGTGGTTCATAATCCGAAGAACTTATTTTAAAAAGTTCAAAATATTTTGAGTTCATTTGATAACTTAAGTTGATCTTTAAAGATAAATCCACTTTTGACACTTAAATGATTTTTTTAAAAATCAAAATATGACTCAAAAAATTATGAAACTTAGTGTCTTGAGTTCTCTGTGATTAGGGATATTTTATAAAAATAAAATAATATTTAGAATAAAAACTTGATTTTTAACATATTTAAAATATTTAAAATAATTAAAAATTCATAAAAAAACACAAAAATAATAAAATTCATGGAAATGTTCTAGATTGTTTTTAGCCTATTTTAAATATTTAAAATAATTAAAAAATTCATAAAAATCACAAAAATAATGAAACTCATGGAAATGTTCTAAATTGTTTCAAGTAAAAATTCATAAAAATCACAAAAATAATAAAACTCATGAAAATGTTCTAAATTGCTTCCCTAGGAACAATTAGAATATTTTTCCTGATTTTCTAAATAAAGATATTGAATTTCAAAGCTTAATAATTTTTAGAGGCTAAAAATGAGTTTTCACTAATATAATTCCAATAAATCAATGAAAAATCAGAAAAATATGAAATTTGTTCCTTTAGGTTCTCTAACCTCAGAGAGATTTTTCAAAAATACAAAACTTTTCATCATTCAAAATATTTTTTTTATTAAAAAACCAAGAATTTAAAATAATTTTGATAAATCAGAGAGAATTCAAAAAATTATGAAATTTGATCCAAAGGCTTATCTGGTCTAGGTCTACATCTAGTAAAAATTTCAAGGATTACAACTTACCTTGGTCAAGTTAGGAATTTTCTTTGAAAAATCCTATTTTTGCATGAAAATAATATTATAAAATAAATTAAATTCTGAAAAATCACATTTTTTCTTCTGATGTCTTAATTGACCCATGAATGATGTAGGATAAAAATTTTAAAGTCATTTGAAGTGAATTTGACAAATTATGAGGTGTTAGAGCCTTAGGGGCAAATGTGTAATTTTGGAAATTTTGCCTTAATTAAAATTTAGGCTTTATTCAAGGAGGGAAAATGGGTAACCTCTGATCCTAATCAATTTATTTGATGTTTGAAACACAAAGGGGTTAATTGGTAGAAACCAATCCCACTTTCCTCATTAAAAAGATAAGTTAATAAATTTAAATCATTAAAAAATTTTAGAAGTTTATTAAAAATTAAATGATGATGGATATAGGGGTATGACTTTTGAAGCCAATAGTTAATCAATTTAATACCCCTCTCTTGATTTTCAAATAAAATTCAAATCATGAATCATGACCACTTAAGGCTTTAATTTTCAAAATTAATTAAGACACTCACCTAGGTCTTAAGGGCTTAGTGGTGACTTAGGCTAAATAAAAACTAATTAAGACACTCACCTAGGTCTTAAGGGCTTAGTGGTGACTTAGGCTAAATCAAATATTGATTAAAAAAGGATTAGAGAAATAAAAATAATTAAATCAAACATCCTTGAAACATCACTAAGTCCAATTAGGATTAAAAATTTGGCTAAGTGTTCAAATTATACTAACTTCGCCTTTAAGGGAATTCACTCACATAATCTTCAAATTGAATCACAAGTGATAATTACCCTATTGTTAGGGATAATTGAGACATCAATGTTCATTGAGTAATAAGGGTATTTACAAGATGACTTATTAAGCAACATAATAAGTTTAAAAGAGCTTGGGATTTTCCACCAGGCAGCGAGAGAGTAGCACAGACCTGTTTCTTTCTCTAGATCTGTTGGATGTCTTGAAGATCTACTAAACTTAATATGTTTTGCTTGACAAAATCATCCTTAATTAAAGGACTCACCAAAATACAACATAGAGTTAGGAAAACCACCAGAGCTTTACTTTTCCTACTCTTCATAAATGCCCTCACATGCACTTTTAAGTTTCATGTGGTGGAACGAAAAGACTCGCTAGGTACGTTTTAATAGTTTATAGTACCGTCTTTTTGTGCCTTTTTTCCTTACATGCTTTATGCTTACGTTATTTCTTTTCATACATGCATTTACCTACATGTATGAAAGCAACATAAACTTGCATGTCAACCAAAACCAAAACCAAACTGAAATCATCCAAAATAAAATTTACCACCACAACATTCAAAATACAAAACAACTCAAAATTTAATCACAAACATCACACAAAACTACAACTTCAACTAAATTAAGATGTCTCTATTGGATGATCGGGAATCCCTCAGAGGAGGTAACCTACAGTTGCTAACAATGCTTCCCATGGTTTAAATGAAATTATGGAATTCATTAAATTGAGTTAGTAAGTTCATTTGGAATAAGTGAATCCAATAAAAAATAGTGGTGCCGGAACGAGGGAACCGTAGCATCCTAACCGGTGTCGCTCTAATCAACTTTAATATGCCCTTATAAAATTTAAATAACATCAACCATAGGGCCACCTGATTTGACATTATAACTTGACACACTAGAAAATTCAAACTCGTCGCGGTGAGGAACTTGGAGCTAGTATGGTAGGCAGCACGACCATCTTCAATAGCAAAACCCATCTTCCCTAGTTGAACCAATCAACCTTCCTTAAACATAGATAACAAAGCCATAAGACTTCGAGGTTGCTTATGCAACATAAATCCTCACCTTATCTTTAGGCTTTTGTATAGCCCTGTTATACAATATAAGCTCTAACTCGTCTTAGGATTTCGAGGTTGTCGTTTGTCACGACCTAATTCCTCACATCTTCCAGGCTGTTTGTGTGATCATTTCACACGAATGTAAGCCCTAACAAATAAAATTGGCAGGGTGAAACACTTAATTATTTCTCTTCAAAACTGAAGCCAAACATTAGGATAGCTTGGGAAGTCACCAAGGTTCGCCTCTGGATTTATGACATCCCCTAGTTCTTCCTCATTTGGATTCTACAACAAAACATTCCAAATTTGAACCAATCCCCTTTCACACCTCTACATCCAATCACATTGAAGAGTCCTACCCTTTGAAACTCCTTGAAGATAATATTTTCTGATTTTTATCGAGAGTCTTCTTAGATGACTTCGGTCATTTAAGATGTAATTAACTATAGGGGCTTGCCCTTATAGGAAGCATGTCTGAACCCAGCTTAATATAAAACCTATTTAATCCTTTATATTAAATAAGGGAATTTGTCGGCAAATACAAAGGTTTCGCAGACCAAACGGACGTCATACTTTCCTTAGTTTATTTGATCGAGCCTCATCCTCAAGTCTTTTGTTTATCCTTCAGGATAGATACAAGATTTAAGGTACAGTGCTCTTTCATTTTAAACTAGAAAAATATGGGGTCAGTTTGATTTCATACTTCAACGTCCTTCCGAAGAGGGCGACGGGATTTCAATTTCGACGATCGACAGCTTCTTACGGGCAACTCTCCACTCAACCCCCAAAAATAGCACCAACAAGCTTTTTCAAAAGAGTGTAATTAGTGGCTGTGAAGTCATCAATTTGGTGGCTTTGAGATGGCTAAGGTAATTTTGGTGCATGGGTCCAATTTGGATCCAAATGGCTAAGAGTTGTGTTTAGGTTAGGCTAGCCTTGACTTTAAGCCCAATTTATTGATGAATAATCTAGGGATGATTATCATGAAGATTTTTGGTGAAGTATTGAAATGATTTTTGAGTCTAATTGGAAGCTCAATTTGAAGGATTTTGGGATTTTGTTCAATTTGGGCATGTTGGACTAAACTTGCGTCTAGGTTGGGCTAAGGTTGGGTGAGGTTCAAATTAATTATTAAAAAATGGTCTAAAGGAATGTCATGAAGTGTTTTCAACAGAAATTCGGTGCCAATTCTAGGGTCAAGGCATTCAATTTGGTGGAATTTACAGACAGCCAATTTGGGGCAAATTTAGGAATTTTTGGACTTGGGTTGAAATTAAATGAAATTGAGGCTTTAACAAGGCCAAATGAAGGTCGTGTTTGGTGTGTACGAGTGTTTTAAATGATTTAGGATCCAAATTGGGGCAAATTAAGTAGGCTATGGTGTTCATTTTGGTGGGATTAAGTCATAGGGCCAAAATTGGGGGTTTGACTTAGATTAAGATTGAGCTGAAAGCATGGGCCAATTAGGCTTGGATTTTATTTAAATTAGTCATATGAAAGGTGAATTTGTGTTTAGAATTGAAATTTAAGAAATTTGGGACCAAATTGATAGACATTTAAGTTAAATTTGGGGAAATTGGGCCTTTAAATTGGGTTCAATTGAAGAGTTCAAAGTGGTTTTAGTAACATTTGAAGTGATTTTGGAGGTTTTGGGAAAGTTTGGGGTGCCAAGGGTATTTTTGTAATTTTGATAATTTATGGGGTACTTTGGTAATTTTGGAATTTTTGAATGATTTTGGGTAATTAGGGTATTTTGAAATGGTTTTAAATGATTTTTGAACAAATTTGGGCATTTTGAGTGAATTTGGAAATTTTTGGCCAAATTTAAGATTTAGGGCATTTAGTTAATTTGGGTGGATTTAGGGGCAAAAGGCCAAGTTGAGTACTTTTTGTAGAATTGGGAAGCCAACTGCCATATGTGAACTATAGACTAATGGAATCCCCATTTCGGTCCTCTATGTACTGGTCTTAGCTAAACCCTAGCCTAGGGCTAGTGGGTTTAGAGGACCATCTACATGAGTCTCCCAAAAGAATCAAGGGATCAAAGTCAACCATTTTGGGTTTAAAGTTGTGAGTGATTGTGGGTGAGAGTGAGTGTAGGTCAGTGAACTAGCTCCAGACCAAAACCTAGGGCTAACCCTATGGTCAGACAGTTCTACGGGGGCTCATCTTGAGCTCTCTCATACTGACCCACCTATTAAGTGCTAGAGGTTATAACCAATATGTGGAACTTCAAGTTGAGCAAGGAGGAGTTTAGAATTTCTAATGGTGAGGGTTTCTTTTCTAGTTTTCTAAGAATAGTCAATAAGAGAGTCATATGGCTAGACCTTAGGCAACTAAAGTGGGAAAACTAAACCTCAACCAAAAGTGAGGTAAACAAATGGACCCCCAATAGGTGTGGTGTGCTGGGCAAGCACACCGCGTGTATTGGCGTTGACTGACGAGATCAACAAAACCAATACAAACTACTAATTATACAGACATAGAAGGATTTTTGAATTGTGTGTGCTATTTATTTCCACTGAGGAATTAGCAAACAAATATTTGATCAAAATCAGGAGGCAGAAACTCTCGCTTTTGAGTTATCAAATTTTAGGTGCTTATAGAGGATGAGAGTCAGTGTGTAGGTGCTGTCCCCGAGGTGGGAATTGAAATTTAGGTATAAATCCCAAAAGAAAATCAGAATTTAGGTACCGACCTTGAAAGATAGGAATCAGAATTTAGGTACTGATCTCGAAATGATAATTAAAATTTAGGAATCAATCTCAGAAAGAAAGTCTGAATATAAGAATCAGAATTAAGGTACTGATCTCGAAATGAGAATTGAAATTTAGGTATCAATCTTAGAAAGAAAGTCAAAATATAAGAATCAAAATTTAGTTACTGATCTCAAAATGAGAATTGAAATTTAGGTATCAATCTCAAAAAGAGAGTCGGAAGTTAGGGACCGACCTCAAAAAGAGGGAATAAGAAGTTAGGGACTGATTCTGAAACGAGAATTAAAATTTAGGTATCAATCTTAAAAAGTGAATTAGAAGTTAGGGACTGACCTCAAAAAAAGGGAATCAGAAGTTTGAGACTGATTCTGAAACAAAAGAATCAGAAGTTAGAGACTGATCCTGAAACGAGAATTAAAATTTAAGGATCAATCTCAAAAGGAGAATAAAAAATTAGGGACTGAACTCAAAAAGAGGGAATTGGAAGTTAGGGACTGATTCCGAAACGAGAATGAAATTTTAAGGATCAATCTCAAAAAGAGAATCAGAAGTTAGGGACTAACCTCAAAAAAAGGGAATCAGAAGTTAGGGACTGATCCCGAAAGAAGGGAATCAAAAGTTAGGGATTGATACTGAAACAAGAATTCAAATTTAAGGATCAATCTCAAAAAGAAAATCGAAAGTTAGGGATTGACCTTAAAAAAGAGGGAATCAGAAATTAGCGACTGATTCTGAAATGAGAATTGAAATTTAAAGATTAATCTCAAAAAGAGAATCAGAAGTTAAGGACCGACCTCGAAAGGAGGGAATCAGAAGTTAGGGGCTGATCCCAAAAGAAGGGAATCAGAAGTTAGGGATTGATCCTGAAACAAGAATTGAAATTTAAGGATTAATCTCAAAAAGAGAATCAAAAGTTAGGGACTGACCTCAAAAAAGAGGGAATCAGAAGTTAAGGACTGATTCTGAAATGAGAATTGAAATTTAAAGATCAATCTTAAAAAGAGAATCAGAAGTTAGGAACTGACCTTGAAAGGAGAGAATCAGAAGTTAGGGACTGATCCTGAAATGAGAAATAAAATTTAAGGATCAATCTTAAAAAGAGAATTGGAAGTTAGGGACCAACCTTGAGAAGGGGGAATCAGAAGTTAGGGACTGATCCTGAAACGAGAATTAAAATTTTAAGGATCAATCTCAAAAAGAGAATCAGAAGTTAGGGACCGAGCTTGAAATGAGGGAATCAGAAGTTAGGGACTAATCCCGAAGTGAGGGAATCAGAAGGTAGGGAGTGATTCCAAAATGAGAATTGAAATTTAAGGATCAATCTCAAAAGTGAATCAGAAGTTAGGGACCAACCTCAAAAAGAGGGAATCAGAAATAAGGGACTATTCCCGAAACGAGAATTGAAATTTAAGGATCAATCTCAAAAAGAAAATCAAAAGTTAGGGACTGACCTCAAAAAGAGGGAATTGGAAGTTAGGGATTGATTCCAAAATGAGAAATTGTAGGGATCAATCACAAAAAGTGGATTGGAAGTTAGGGACCGACCTCGAAAAGAGGGAATCAGAAGTTGGGGACTAATTCCAAAATCAGAATTAAAATTTAAGGATCAATCTCAAAAATAGAATCGAAAGTTAGGGACCAAACTAAAAAAGAGGGAATCAGTAGTTTGGGACTGATCCAGAAATGAGAATTGAAATTTTAACGATCAATCTCAAAAAGAGAATAGGAAGTTAGGGACCGACCTCGAAACGAGGGAATCAGAAGTTAGGGACTGATCCTGAAAGAAGGGAATTAGAAGATAGGGGCTGATCCCAGGACGAGAATTGAAATTTAAGGATCAATCTCAAAAAGAGATCAGAAGTTAGGGACCGACCTCAAAAAATAAAGAATCAAAAGTTAGGGACTCAATCTGAAATGAGAATTGAAATTTAATGATCAATCTCAAAAAGAGAATCGGAAGTTAGGAACCCACCTCGAAAGGAGGCAATCAGAATTTAGGGACTGATCCCGAAAGGAGGGAATCAGAAGTTATGGACTGATCCTGAAATGAGAATTGAAATTTAAGGATCAATCTCAAAAGAGAATCAGAAGTTAGGGACCGACCACGAAAAGAGGGAATCAGAAATTAGGGACTGTTCCCAAAACGAGAATTGAAATTTAAGGATCAATCTCAAAAAGAGAATCGAAAGTTAGGGACCGACCTCGAAAAGAGGGAATCAAAAGTTAGGGACTGATTCCAAAATGAGAATTGAAATTTAGGGATCAATCTTAAAAATTAGATCAAAAGTTAGGGACCTACTTCGAAAGGGAGAATCAGAAGTTAGGGACTGATTCCAAAATGAGAATTAAAATTTAAGGATCAATCTCAAAAAGAGAATCGGAAGTTAGGGACTGACCTCGAAAAAAGAGAATCAGAAATTAGGGACTGATCCCAAAATGAGAATAGAAAATTAGGGATGAATCTCAAAAAGAGGATCAGAAGTTAGAGGCCGACCTCTAAAAGAGGGAATCAGAAGTTAGGGACTGATCCTGAAATGAGAATTGAAATTTACAAAGAGTTTGTGTTGTTGAACCCATAGATATGTGTCATGTGAAAAGGTTGACATTTTTGAGGAAGATATGTGGATTTTTTTGAGATTTAGTGCAAACAAGGACGATTGTACTGCGCAAGCAAAGAGTAAGAGACCTCAAAATTGAGAGAAACAACTCAACACATTTATTTTCATTTTTCTTGTTGTTTTTATCAAGTTTAATTTTCAAAATATGTTTTCTAAAATTTAATTTTTCTTGGTTGATTGATTTTTAAAAGAGTGTTTTATTTGAACTTTATTATTAAGTTTTTATTGTTTTGTTCTTTGTTCTTTGTTGTTCAAAACCAACATATGGTTCTATAGCTCTTTATCCTTCGCACAAAAGGGCAATTGAATAAACAGACAAAATTCTGAAAGAGATTTCATTGATCTGCTTCAACAGGTGTTACAGATTGAGTATATGACAATGTCTCAAAAGGTACAATATGCTGAACGCATCCAAAGTATATATGAAAATATCTCATGTTGGGTACATATCACAAGCTGAGCATATCTGCTACATATGTCAACATACCTGTTGTGTCAAAAAGCAGTACAAAAAAGTATCTCCTGAGTGTCCGTCCTCGGTGGAGTAAGCTTCTGATCGAGCCGACCTACTAAGCCATGCTCTAGGACAAGAGTTCCATTTGCATGTGCTTAGAGGTGCAACCCTCTAATAGCTTGTAAGGCAGTAGCTCTTCCAACTCAGGGTCCGACAGGAATCCGCATGGCATTTCGCTGTCATCCATCCGTCAGAAAGTTACAGGCACCCTACGGCGTCGTACCCATGGAATGCAATGTTTAGCAATTTCTGCTCCGTTTCCTTTATGAATTAGTACGGAACCCGCTGGTACCGGAATCTCCACAGATCCTCTGAACTTGTAGGGGCCAATGATGTTTATCTCTTTCCCGAACAGGATATTGCTTTTGCTCATGAAAGAGACCGTGCAGAAAAGTCTCACAAAGTCGTGATGGTCAATATGCGGGGGTATGCAGTCACCTTCATCATATATATATTAATGATACAGTAGTTGGGAATACAGTCGGCTGGAAGTATGCTCCATTGGACCATTCTCTTAATCATCCATTTTATTATCGGAGGTAGTGGGTCCACCTGATCGTGTCTCAAAATCCCCAGGGGATTTCGTTATCTAGCCTTAGTGAAGTTGTAATAGCAGCCACATTATATGGTGATCCTGCCCTTTCCACACATCCATTTTTGTGGCTCAAAATAAGTTATTTCCATCATAAGGCCCACACGACCCCTGTCTCTTAGATCAAAAATGCAGAGAAGACTCTGGTGTATAGCTCTAAGCCTTCTAGTTTGTTAATGAACCTTCCTTTAACTTCTTCATACAATTTGAATTCCATTTTATTTAATTTGATTAGTTTATTAAATTTTGCCATGGTGATAAATGGCGGTGGTCGAGGGTGCTCCCTCATTTCAACATCGGTAGAAATCCAAGCTAGTGTTGTCTCTATCTCCAGCAAAATATATGACTTTGTATCCAACGTGATAGACGACTTTGAATATAATGGGATATACGGTTCCCATATCGGGTGATCAGAAGTCTGAAATTCATCTTCAGTGGATGCATACTCCTCAAAAGTATTGTAGCGCTCCAGGTGGAGAACGTTGCAGTCCGGGCACTCCTCAAATGCCCATGTAGCTGGTGTACGTGTAGGTATCTCAGCGTTGCATGTCGGGTAACCCATACAAAGAACATTTGTAACTTGTGGTATCTCCGACTCTGTAGCGAATTTGGACTCATCGTCTATATCAGGTAGGCTAGAAGAGGTCTCTCTCATGTCTGGATCATAGATATTCCCCTCAGGGATAGGGGTGAGAAAGTTTTCTGCCTCCTAGCATCTTATTTCTTCATGTAAGAAAGCCCTATGTTTTTGGCGGTTGGCGTTTTTGCTCTGTGTTCTCCGCAGCGGTGCATCTGGTGGTCTTTCATCATTGGCAACGACCAGGCCCCCGGTTGGTGTAGCTATCATAGACGGTAAGTGACTAGTCCCCTCCCTCGGGTCTTGTTGTATTATCACATTTTTCACCTTTAGTGAGAAATTATCTCTAGTTCTTAACCTTAGTAGCGATGGTAGCCATTCTTTTTCCTGACAGCTAACCACATCCATCAGAGGACAATCATAGGCCATGTCGATGTTTATGGTGCCACCCTGCGGCGCCCTTTCCTTGTTAAGTTTGAGGTTCCAACCATCTTTGAAAGAAAAAATCAGCCTCTGGCCTAACATTTTTTCTCCACAGACGACAGGAAAAACATCAGTGAGCTGAAATTTAGCAGGAACAAGAACAAAACAAAGTGTTTATTAAAGAAAATTTTAGTTTACATTGTGAGAAAATTGTTCATTTATGTATGTATTTTGTTTAATTTATTAGAATATCAAATTTAAAGGTAGAAAAAGAGAAAAAACATAAAGTATGTAATTTCAAAAAAATCTCAATATGTTGAGGTTAACTTTATTACAAAATTTGGACTCAGTCACACACGTTTGACCAAATAAATAACCCCAGGACAATCAAAATTTCAAAATTTCATGCCAAGCAATGTTAAGTTGTGTAGTATTTCTTAAGGTATCATCCATTGATTGGCAGCATTGGTGTTTCACCCTGAAAATCTACTAGTTGGTAGGCTCCTCCTGTGTAGACCTTTTACACAACAAATGGTCCCTCCCAAGTTGGCTCAAATTTTCCCCTTATTTTGAGGTGTGAAAGAATAGGCCTTTTGAGCACGAGTATAAAATCACCAACTTTGAATGTCCTTGGGTGCACCAATTTGTCATGAGCTTGTACCATCTACGCTTTAAAAAGCTCCAAGTGTTGTTGTGCTTCTAGTCATTTTCCTTCAAGACTTTCCAATTCCTCAAGTCTGAGTTTCGCACTTTCTTTTTTTTTTCAGTTGATTGGCAACAGCGACTCTGAAAGACGGCGTATGAACTTCTAACAGTTGTACAACCTCGGACCCGCACATGAGCTTGTAGGGTGTGCACTGAGTGGGAGTCCTAACCATCATCCTGTAGGCCCATAAGGCTTCTAGCAATTTGTTATGCCAATCTCTTTTATTTTCTTCCAGTTTCTTCTTCAAAATTGATACCAATTTCTTGTTGAAGGCCTCAGCTAGGCCATTTACCCTAAGATAGTAAATGGTAGAGTATCTCTAGTCTATCCCAAGCCGTTTGACAAATTTATTGATTTTGGTGCTTTTGAAGGATTTCACATTATCAGAGATTATTGTGGGTGGAATTCCAAAATGGTAGAAGACTTGGCTTTTGAAGAATTGAAGGACGTGTTGTGTCGTAACCTCTCGTAATGGCACTGCCCCATTTGGAAAAGTAATATGTATCGGTAAGTATAAATCTGTATCCTTTGGAAGACAGAGGTTATATCATACCTATTATGTTTGTGCCCCAACACTCAAATGGCCACGAGACAACGATTGGGTGTAGCACATTCGGAGGTTGGTGCAAGACCACCCCATTCTCTTGGCACTGGTGAAATTTTTTGGCTGTATTCATACAGTCGGACATCATTGCCAACCAATCATATCCGAGTCGCTTGATCTTCATTTTCATCTTTGGTCCTGACTGGTGAGCGCCACACAATCTGTCATGTACTTCTTTGACAATATTTTATGCTTCAGCTCTGCTTAGGCATCGTAACCACATCTGATCGAATGATCTTTTATAGAGGACATCACCTATTAGAGCATATGACATAACCCTTTTCGTTATGTGGTGTGCTGCTAACTTATCCTTCTGCAGCTTTCCGGTATGCAAATATTCTATTAATGGCTTAAGCCAATCTTCTCTGATGTCAGCAACCGGAATCGTCATTTATTTCTTCTTTTCCAAACCAATTTTTAAGGTCAACTAGAGACAAAACTTGTCTTGCTTGCACTGTGATATCAACAGAATCCTCTAGGGGATATGCTAATTCCTTAACAAGTTTTGCCAGAGTGTCATCATGGTCATTATCTCCTTGAGGAATATGGTAGAAAGTCATGTTGGGGATCTGCTCTAGTAGCTTCATGGTGTACCGTTGGTATTCTGCTAACTTTGGTTTCAAAATCTTGTTGAATGACGAGTTGTGAGTTGCCATAGATGGCAATATCTGTTATGTCCATCAAAATTGTCAATTCCAATCCAGTGATTAAGGCTTCATATTCTGCTTCATTTTTGGTGCACGGCTTTGGGTCCTCTGTGTTTGTTCATGATGAATTAGAGTTTGAGTTTGTTCATGATGAATTAGAGTTTAGAATTAAAATTGGAGAAAATTAGGATCAAATTGGGTCTGTTCATGATGAATTTGTTCATGACCAAGGGAAACATCCTCTGAGTTTGTTCATGATGAATTGGAGTTTAGAATTAAAATTGGAGAAAATTGGGATCAAATTGGTGGACATTTGGGGTGAATTAGGGTAATTGGGTCTTTAAAGGAAATTTGGGGATTTTGCTCAAAATGGGTCAAGATGGTCAAATTGAGTTCAATTTAATGGTCCAAATTGGTTTTGGGGATATTTGAAATGATTTTGAAGGTTTTGGGAAAGTTTGGGCCACCAAGGGTATTTTGGTAATTTTGGCAATTTGAGAGGTATTTTGGTAATTTTGGGAAGTTTTGGGTAGTTTGGGTGGTTTGAAATGGTTTGACATTATTTTTGGACAAATTTGGGTATTTTTGGTAATTTTTTAGGAATTTTGGAGTTTCAATGGCTATTTGGTAAATTGGGTAGATTTGGGGGCAAAAGGCTAAGGTTGGTATTTTGGTGAAAGTGAGATGTCGACCACCCTATTTGAGTTATGGACTAATGGTATCCTCTACTTTGGGTCCTCCATGTACTAGTCTTAGCTAAACCCTAGTTTAGGGTTGGTGGGTCTAGGGGACCATCTACATGAGTCTCCCAAGGGGTCAAAGCTAGGTAGGCCTAGGCTTAAGGTAGTGAGTGGAAGTGTAATGTGCAAGTGTGTGCGTGAGAGTAACCAAAACCACACCACCAGAGAATTGACCCGAAGGCCAAGCAGTCATATGGGAACTCTCCTTGAGCTCCCCTATAGTGGCCCCACATACTAAATGCTAAAGGTTATAACAAGTATATGGAACTTCAAGTAGAGCAAAGAAGAGTTTATAATTTTTAATGGTTAGGGTTCCTTTCTAGTCCCCTAGAAATAGTCATAGGAAAGTCCTATGGCTAGACCCTAGGCTACTGGAGAGGAAAAACTAGACCTCAACCAAAAGTGAGGTCAACAATTACCTTGGACTACTTAAATAGAAGAAGGAAGAAGAAAAAGTCCTCTGGCAAGTCTCCGCCTTCTCCGATCAGCCTCCTCTCATGTAAGTCTCCACTTTTCTCTTCTTTTAGTTTAATTATTTCATATTCAAGTTAACTTTAGGCTAGGTTAGCTTATCCCAGAAAATATAGTTGTGTGAAATTTATAAAGTTGACTTCGCTTTGCAACGGCGCCAAAAACTAAATGTGGTATTTTATGAATAATAACGTTAAACACTTAAAGTTAGGATTCTACGCAAGTATATGGATCGTTATCAAGTAATATAAACTTTATTTTTAAGTCCGAAATATCAATCCCACGAGGAAGGTTTAAATTTGAAATGACAAATTAACTAGGAAATTCATAGAAATCAATCGAAGTTAATTTCACTAATTTCGAATATTTAAGATACTATCAAAGCTAAATTATTTATTACTAGCAGAATTTAAAAGCAGAGTTTAAAATTAATAACTACTAAACTATATTTATGTGATGAAGTTTTCTAATATGAAAAAGCATTTTTCTCACTAAAATGAGTTTTTGGTGAAATAAGATGAGATAAATGGTTTAGATATGTATTGTTCCAAATATGAGCAATTCTGATGCTCTACCTTAATTTAGTGTTAAAAAAAATCATTTGTTAATCTTAGGTTAAGTCCTTAAATCAGTGGCTAGGCTAGGAGGATACGGGCTCTCACTTCCCTTCCCCCGAAGGATAACTCTTGCTTTAGTTTTAAAACACTAAGATTGAATTGGGGATTTTTAGTCTGTCACACTAGAAATCTCCAATTTTACACCCAGCAAAGTATATTTCCCTATTTATTTCCACTTAATTCCATGAACGAAATACTCCTTCATAGACTTGAATGTGATTCTCACTCTATTGTAGAACTCATAATCCATTTCCCGGATCATATGTTACATATTTTAACAATTCAATTGGCCAGATCGAAAAGTAAATTAAGAGCAGAGTTGAAAAACCATTAAAATTTATTTTAAATTTTAAAATTGGCACATCCACATTATCTTTTGATTTTACCATATCTCAGAATAGGGAGAAAGATAAAGGAATCTACTCAGACTTCATGAGAAAGATACAATAAAACACAAATTTCATATATAAAAGAAAGTTCATACAATAATAATAAACAAACAATACTTATCTAAAACTCCTTCTCAACGCAAATCCTTTGTAACCTCTCTTAGTAAATGTAAGAAGAAGAAATCTCTCACTTCTCTTCCTTTCCAACAATTCTTAGAGAAGAATTCATACTTAAACTCACCAAAAAAAACTCAAAACTATAAAAACAATAACTAACTAATGGTGTGGAATGGCGTGGAATGTAGGTGTGTGAAGAGGAAAATTGAAACGAGTGGTGGAATTTAAAATGGTGCGAAAGGGGGGTCTTTCTGATCAAATTTTGACTTTAAATAGAGCCTAAGTCGGTTCTCCAATAGGTGCATCCAAAAACTCTTCAAAAAGCATCAAAATTTGTCGAATCTTTTAGAAACAGGGCTTCCACTGACAATGGCACCCTCAGCACCCATCCTGGCGTCATTGGCACCAGAAGCCCGTAATTATATCCTAAGTCTCTATCAAATTGCGTCGTCGGTGCCCAGTCTGGCGCCGTCGGCGCTGAACAAATTTTTAACTTCTCCATTTTTACTCCAAATTCAATCCTTTTTGCTTCTTTTTTGTTCCAAGTCCTAAAAATCAACAACCAGCAATAAAACATAGAAAATATCTTCTATTAAAGTGCAATATCACAAAACATGAGTATAAAATATTGGTCTAAAAATGCATATATATTTGGTTATCAAAATCCCCAAACTTAAATGTTACTTGTCCTCAAGTAACTCCTTTACTACATAAAAATATGACTTATGATGAAGACCTTAGCTTCTAGATTTCCATATCTAGAATTCAAAATAACTCTAGTTAATACTAAATGTATAAGAATATCTAGTATTCAAGTCTAAGATTTTTTATTCTCTATCCTTTTCAAGGAAAATTACAAATTATTCATATTAAAGCCACTTAGAATATCAGTATGAAAAAGAACTTCATGAAACTTTACTAGAAATTATGCTGATACTGAAATATAAGTTTAGAAAATATAGCCAAGACTTCTTCTTTAAGTTGATTCAAGTTAAGTCAATGTTTAATTAGGCATCTCCTCAAGCTTCTCCTCATATTTTTTTTCTTTTTTTTTTCTTTTCTTTTCTTTTTTTTTCTTTTCAGGATCATTTTCAATCCTTTTTATTTTCTTTTTCTTTTTCTTTTCATGTGAGGATTATTATATCTGGATAGCCTTTAATGATTTTGAACTTCACTATCCCCTTCTTAAAGTTAAAAACTTTCACATTCCTTCACTTTATAAATTTATATTAACTTTAAATATTTTTCATAAAGTTTTAATCTTTTCTTCTTACATGAATCTCTAAGATTCTTAATACTTCAAAAATACAATTTTTTTTACTAAAAATAGAAAAACATAGTTTTATTCTATCATACCCAAATAATCTTAATCTTTAAAATTAACCTTTATTATTTAAAAATTTTACTTAAGTTTACTATATATTTAAAAACATAGATATAGTTAGCTAAAGTTACCATCTAATACGAAAGGTCATGTTAAAAAATTTTTTAAAATATTTTAATTATATAGCTAATTGAGGACAAATAAAATTAAGTTTCTTTTCTTTAAAAAGGAATTTCTCTTCCCTCCAAACTAAAATTTTTAAAAGATTTTAAATGAAGAACTGAAAAATTAAGGGTTAAAAAAACATTTAATACATAAAGAAAAAACATACCTGTTGAAGGTTCTGATTTGAAACTTAACTTTGAAAAATTGCAGGTGTTAATATGAAAAGCTACAAGACTTAAAACATTAAATAGCACATAATACATGAAAATTTGCTGAGAAAGAGTTAACTACAAATACTTCCAACAAAGTACTAAAAACTAATAACTTCTAGCAATTTCATAAATCTAAAGTTCACAACACATCATACAACAAAAATAAAGTATCACAGCCCACAAATAAATAATCTCAACAATAAAGTAAAATTAAACATAAAAAATAAACAAAAATCTAACTAAAGCATCACTAATCGTCATCATCATATTCTTCTTCTTCTTCTTCTTCCATGTCCAAATTCTGTTGCTGATATGGAATAAAAATAGGATGATTAGGAAACTAAACTGAGTGATCACTCTTCATGAATTGAACCATTACATCATCATAAGCAGAATCGTATTCAAACTTCTATCTTATCAAATCATCAAAGTGAGCATTTCTGCCCTCTATATTTTCCATTCTATGATCCATTCTCAAAATATCTCCCTGTTGGATCATCATTTTCTCCATAAGTTCTTAGATAGTAGGGGTATTAGAAGTACCTGAAGTAGAAGGAATATCCCTGGCCTTACTTCTGGATCTCCATCCAACATGAGATTCATAAGTCTTTATATTGGCAGCCCCTATAGGTTTTAGAGGTTCAATCCTCTCTTCCTGTGGTCTATAATCAATTTCTGCCTATTCACATAGTGTGAAGATCATGGCAAGGTGTACTAAACCTCCAGTAGTCTCTCCAAAAGTAATAAATTGGGTGTTCCTATAAATAATAGATCCTACATCTATTTTTTCATCTATTGAATACAGAAGTTCAAGATGGCTCTATCCCTTGTAACCTCACTATGATGATATGTTGGTATCATTCTTCCAGAAATAAAATAATGTCAGGCTTTAGATACTAATAGAAAGAGGAAAGTTTACCTTAATTCCATTCATCACCTTCCAAGTTTCTCTTCCATCAGTAAGAAAAGAAATAACCTCATCCAAGGCCTCATTCATAGTAGAAAATGATTTTTACTGGCAGCTATATACATCTTCCAACTGATAAAATTCATTAATATTCCTCGGAGTAAACTCCACCATATTCCAACAAACAAACACAAAGTCTTCATAAGTCTCCTTGAAATTGGTGTAGAACTTCATCACTACGCCAATAATCGCCTCGGCAGTGAAGTAGCAGAAATTCTCCCACTGCCGAGCATTAATTACTCGCTCGACTTCTCCTCCCAAATTTTAAATCCTAGATCCAGAATCACTTTTTTAGTTGTATGTAGACTATTGAAGCAAATGTTGGCCTTGTAATTGAAAAACTTTTGATCATCAAAATCTACCTTTCTCTTTCCTTTACTCATTGTAGTGCCATGGAAAATCTACAAAAAATTGATAAAATTCAAATAAATTCCCAAAAATATTGAAAATCACAATGTGGAATATTTTAAACTTAAATCTACTAAGGAAGAGTTCTTCACCAAAGGATTTTCTAAAAATCTTTCAAAAAAAATCTCAAAATTTCAGATCTCGGCAATGTAAGATAAATCCTTGGTAAAAATAAAAAATTTTAAGTTCAAAGTGTAGCACTTACCTAGATAAGATGAAATCCAAGCTTTGTTTGCCTTAAAATCACCTCAAATCAAACCAATAGCAAGCCGTAGGTTTAAAAAATGAAGGTTAAAGGAGACTTATGGGGCAAAAATGGCATTTCACTGTGCAAATTGCAAATTTTAAGGGTGTTTCGGTTGGTTCGGGTCTAGGGCGTTGTAGGTTCCACCGGCGCCAGTAGCCAAAAATTCACTTATTTGATTTTTTTAATTTTCGATTTTCTCTCAATTTACTCCAAAGTTTATTTAGTCTTTTTGAACATTAATTTTCATCTAAAAATAATTCACAAATAAACATTTTTATAAATAAACAACAAACTAAATTTTATATATGAAAATACACTTTTTACAAATACATTTTTCTAATCACATTTCCACATCTTCAAAGCAAAGTAAATTATAATTCAGCATCGAAATCAAGCCACAATACTAGAACGCAGACACGAAACTATACACATAATCAAAATTCTAAAGCAAAGTAAAGTAAATCAAATCCACCCAATTACATCAAAGCATAAGTATTTTAAAATAGTACAGAGTCCAACTTCTTAAATTAATCTGCCTCTTCTTCAGTACTTTCTCCTCCTCTAATATCTCCCATAGACTAGAAATGGACATATAAATTGTAGAAGGGTCGGTATGGGAACTGGTCAGTCAAATTTTCATTGATCCATCCATTTTTCTTTAACATTTGTACCAATCCTACTTCAATTGTTCCTGTATGATCAAAGTTCTCCTTCATTCCCCAATATAGGTGATCAAAAAGGTAGTTAAGATTTCCTATTTCATTCGTAATACTTTGAAGTTCTCTTTCTATTTTCTTCATTCTCCTCTCCAAAGATATTGAACTTCCAACTGCTTGTGGCATTAATGGTGTTGAAGAATGTGATGAATGATCCAAAATACAATCAAATGCTTCATTTCCATTCCCTATGTAATTTCCATCAATAGGAATCATGGGCTCCCAAGGTAGTAAAACTTTTTCCCAACTTTCAGATGGAACTTGAGATTGACTGCAAAGTAGGAAAATTATAGAAGGATGCTAATTCCATATATTAGCTCATTCACGATAATACCCATAACAGATTTGAAAATAATTGACCCTATATTAATAGGTTTTTCCCATTTGAATACAATAGTTTCTAATGACACTTTCTTTGGTAACTCTACTAATCTTCATGGTAGGTAGTAGTTTTAGAGATATGAAGAAATGTCATTGTTTTGAAATTAGGTTAAGCAGCAAAGTAGAGAACTTAACGTATCCCTCATCTCTGATTTCCCAGGTATCATGTTCATCCGTCATAAAATTATATACTTCTTGCATCATATTTTTCATAGGTTTAAACTTTGTATAATGACAGATTGGAACATTTTCTATCATATATAAATCATTAATCCGAGCAGGAGTAAATGGTGCAGCCTTACCTCGGACGAAGACAATTCCTTGGGTAATTCCATGTAGGTCAGCATAAAACTCTTTTACTACGCGTAATACAACTGCAGAGGTAGTTTAACAGAAAACTTCCCAACACTTTTGTACAATGATTTTCTCGATATGTTAACTTGGATTACTAAATCCATGATTGACAAAGCCTCTCTCCTTGATAAGTCTCTTCTTCATGGTAAATTTATCGTATAATAAATGTTCCTCAAAATAAATAAATAATCCTCTATTAAAAACTCATACCTTTAAGTATTTCTGGAATTGGAAGCCATGGAATTCAAACTTAGGAAGTTTTTGGATGTCCAAGTCAGTTTTTAGGACTTTAAAAACACCTATCGATAGTTATTGTGGAGTGAAATCCAGCCAAAGTTTGCCAAAACCGTTCAACATGTGGAAAATGCTCGGAATGCCATCGGTGCTCCCGATGGCACTGTTGGCGCCATGGTCAATTAGTCAGGCGTCGTCGGCGCCAGAGGCCAAATTCACGTCTGAAATTTTTTTGTTCAATTTGATTCCAAATTTTCCTCCAATACCAATATTTGTCTTAATTTATGATATATAAAATTGGGTAGGACTTAAAAATACTATTATTTCCTAATACATAAACACATTTATTAACAAAATAGTAATATATAAATATATAGATTCATATATGGGTTGCCTCCCACAAAGCACTTGGTTTAACGTCGTCAGCCCGACATACCATTAGTTTAGTTGGGTTGACTTAACATTAAAGCTTCTTTAAATTGGGGTATGTGTCCTTCATAATAATGTTTCAATTGATGCCCATTAACTTTAAATATCTTTTTAGTTTTAAGATCATTAATAACAACAGTTCCATAATGATAGACTTTAATCACTTTAAACGATCCTAATCATCTAAATTTCAATTTTCTTGGAAATAATCTTAATCTTGTATTATATAATAAAACTTCTTGTCTAGTTTTCAACTTTTTATTAATAATCTTCTGATGATGCCATATTTTCATTTTCTCCTTATAGATTTTTGCATTATCATATGCTTCATTTCTGATCTCCTCAAGTTCATTGAGTTGCAATAATCTTTTTTCACCAGAATTTTTTAGATTAAATTTAAATTCTTTAATAGCCTAAAATGCTTTATGCTCCAATTTTACTAGTAAGTGGCATGTTATTTCCAAAAATATGTCTCTATAGGGACTTTCCTATAGGAGTCTTATAAATAATTTTGTATGCTCACAATACATTATCTAATCTAGCAGACCAATCCAATTATAAGGATTTACAGTTTTTTCTAAAATTTATTGTATTTCATGATTCGATATTTCTGCTAGACCGCTAGTCTGAGGATGATAAGCAGTAGAGAATCTATG
>JXCR01118752.1:10177-31333 GCA_002079205.1 Phalaenopsis hybrid cultivar | reverse complement strand
TTGTCTTACAGAGATTGTTATGGTTGTATGGAGTGTCGTGGTTGGAAGGGGTGTTGTAAAAGGATTAGGATTGAACATATGCTAAATGTGCAAATATGTTGAGACAAGATTAGTGTTAAACATTTCTCTAATGTGCTGAGAAAGAATAGGACTAAGCCTACCCCCAAATATGCTGAGAAAGAATAAGATTAAGCTTATCCCAAATGTAATGAGTGCTGAGTGCTGAGAAAGGATTAGGATTAAACCTATCCCAAATGTATTGAGTGCTGAGTGCTGAGAAAGAATAGGATTAAACCTATCCCAAATGTGCTGAGTGCTCAGTGCTGAGAAAGAATAGGATTGAACCTATCCCAAATGTGTTGAGAGAGGATTAGGATTGAACCTATCCTAAATGTGTTGAGTGCTGAGTGCTGAGTGTTGAGAAAGGATTAGGATTAAACCTATCTCAAATGTGCTGAGTGCTGAGAAAGGATTAGGATTAAACCTATCTCAAATGTGCTGAGTGCTGAGTGCCGAGAAAGAATAAGATTGAACCTTATCCCAACTGTGCTGAGAAAGGATTAGGATTGAACCTATCCCAAATGTGCTGAGTGCTCAGTGCTGAGAAAGAATAGGATTGAACCTATCCCAAATGTGCTGAGTGCTCAGTGCTGAGTGTTGAGAAGGAATAAAACTATGTTTATTCCGCTTACTGAGTGTAAAAATTCGTGAAATGTGCATTGATGAAATTGTGGTGATTGCGGGGTTTTGTAACAATTTTGTGAAGTTCACGAGAGTTTGTGCTGCAAAATTATGCAGATTTGCGGTGACTTCAAGACATGTGAACATGTAAAATTGTAGAGATTTGTCGGGATTGTGAATTCGGGAATTTGCTGAGGTTTGTGGGTGCAAAGATTGTGAAGATTTGTGGAGATTTGTAAAATTGTGGAAAATTGCTAAGAAATGTGAATGCAGAGATTTGCGGAGGTTTGTGAGTGCAGAGATTGTAAAGATTTGCTGAGATTTGTGAAGTTTGCAAAATTGTGGAAAATTTGCAGAGATTTGTGAATGCATAAATTGTGAAAATTTGCGGAGATTTGTGAAGGTTTATGAAGTGAGAAATTTATGGAACTTATGAGTGTAGGATTTGTGGTATGAATGTTGAATCTTGTCGAAGTTTTATGTGGAATTTATGAAAATTTATGCAGTGCGGGAAATGTTTGTACGAAGAAATCATATTCAGGAGTATGAAAGGACTCATTTCCAACTCAATGGTTGATCGAAGAAATGTCCATGTGAAAAGACATGCAGTTCCAATAGAACCAGCCAAACCCTCATTCACATCGGACAAAAAGGCAAAGAAGAGTGTGGTTCTATGTAGATGGATCCAACTAACCTCTTCTGCACGAAAAATAGGACCCAGAGTTCCTGTGGAAAGAAATTCGTGCCGAGAGAAGTGACGCTAGTGATATGTCAAGGAGAGTTAACCTGACCCGATCGAAATTTGAAGTTGAAATGTTGATTTTGAATTTGTTGTATTTGATATGACAAGGAGTTTATTTTTATTTTGTGTTGTGTTTTGCTGTAATCAATGTTTATATTTTGTGAGTTCTCTTTGTTGCATTATTGTTAAGATTTGGACCCAATTCTAGACAACTATGTCATCAGTGTTTCTTGAGATTCCGTCCATTGGCTGAAGACATGTGTAAAATTAACCCATTATTTATGGTACTATCGGAATTATATTCTTTCAAGTACACATAAAAATGTGCTACTCTTGGCTGGAGGCAGGTGTAAAATTAACTCATTCTTTATGGTACTATCGAAATTATTTTCTTTCAAGTACACATAAAAATGTGCTACTTCTAAGGACATCATAGCTTGAGAGGCTGCAACTTTGTAACTTCGTTCGTAGCAGTTGTCGTTTTTTTTTACCACCGATTTTGTAAAGGTGTTCACACTGTCTTTGAGAAATCATTGACACTATTTGAATTGACGTTGGAGTTGAATCTTCTGAGCACTTGAAAGATACGACTTCAGAGGAGAGTTATCATTAATTTGCTAATAACATAGCCCTTTTACTTTAATTCTTTCTTTCTGAGCCTGAGCAGATTCCAAAATTTCAGATCATGCGATTAAAATATTTTTTATTTCCCAAAGATATTTCTGAGCCCGTTAATGGTCGACCAAATGACTCAAGATGACTTAACCTTTTGCAGAGTATAATATCAGAGAAATTTTCTTAAGAGAGCTCTTCAAGTTTTATTAATTAGGAGAGAATTCAAACACCAATTTTTTATCATATGTCCACCTCAAGCTTCTTCCCAGGGAGATTTTTTTTTGTTTCTTCCTTTTTTTTTATTGATTTTTTTTTTTTTGCTCCCCTTTTTTTATTGAGAATTACTATATCTGGTGGAACACGTGTTAATGATTTTGAAGGTCTGAAACCCCCTAAATAATGATTCTCTAATACTTCTTAAGATGAATTCTGAGATATTATAACTCATTCAAAAGTCAGGACCCAGTCACTTAGCCGAAGATTAAAAGACTCGTGATATCCTTAGTCAACTACTCGTATTTCGATCACACAATTTTATTCTAAAATTTACTTAGGACCCAGTCCAAAATCTTTAAAGTGCAGGACCCAGTTATTAGGGCATTAATTTGAAAATTTTTTTTTTTTCAAGTCATGATCTTATCAAAACGTCGGAAATTCATTTTGAGTTACCCATCTCTTGATTGAACTTTGAATGTTTGAGTAAAATTTTTCATTCAATGTAAGATTGTCTGCAGAGAATGAACAACAAAACATTTCTCATTTCGAGTGATATTTCAAATACTGATGAACTTTGGAAAATGACAAACTCCTTTTCTTTCTTGCTTTATAGTGGTGGGGAGGGTTGGGACCCACTGACAGTGGCCTTACATGATAACCCCTCTTTATATCAATGGTAAAAAAAACAAAAGACAAAATCTAATATCCTTCAATAGGAAAGGGGTTCTGAATTCTGCTTGGCAGCTTATACCGAGGTAGTTGGAATCTAGTTTGATATTTTCTTCGAAAGCATTGTTCGAACTGTGTCCCATCCGGCGTCAGCTGTGTAGGAGTCAAGCGGAAGACGGGATCAACCGAAATCATATTGATAGAACCTTTTTCAGGTTCTCTCAGATATTCTTCCGGGATCGTTATGCTCCCATTCTTGAAGTTCTTCTCAAGCCATTCTTTGAAACTGATACAACCCTCTATGGTGTGCCCGAGCAATCTGTGATATGGGCAATATCTAGGGTAATCCTTTTTATCAATCTCCTCTGGTTTCTTCGGCTCTGACAACCTGAACTCAGGCTTCTTGATCAAATTTTTGAACATCTTCCCCACTGCCTCATCCTTGAAGGAGTAGACTCTGGTCAACCGATCGGCCATGTATGAACCCTGCCCTTTGTCTATGCGGTAGGTTCCCTGCTGGCGCTGTGATTGATGGTACTGCTGATAGTGTTGCTGAGGTTGCTCTACCTGGATCTGCATTGGTTGCTTGCCTTTGTCAATTGTTGCCACCGTTCCAGACCTCTTCTCGAATGTCTTTACGGGCTTTGAATTGTCAGCTTTCTCCAGGAATCCGAGTTGTTTAGCCTCCTCTTGCAGGCTTGCAGCTTTACTGAGGAGCTTTTCAAATGTTTTGATTGTAAATCCTTTGAGTAGGAAAGCTACTGGACCATGAATGCTCTTGAGTAAGATCTCAATCGCATGTTGTTCCTGCAATTGTGGCTCACATTTCAAACTTAGATTCCTCCACCGCAAAATGTATTCCACTAAGGTTTCTGTCACTCCACCACAAGATCACCAATGGTGATCTGATGTTGAGCTCAAGCGAACCTCTTAACAAACATGTTTTCCAGTTCTGTGAATGTCTTTACTGACCCATTAGGCAGTTCTGCATACCAATCAAAAGCAACTCCAGAGAGACTGCTTACAAACTGGCGGAATAAAAGCGCTTCACTACCCCCGCATTGCAGCAGCTTGCCCGGAAGTGTGCAACATGCTGACGAGGGTTCCCTGTTCCATCAAATGTTTTGAATGTAGGTGGTACGAAGCCTTTTGGGTACGACACTGCATCGAATTCCTCTGGATATGGTCTACCCTTTGGAATCAATGCTCCTCCTTTGGATTGAGCTAAGGCTTCCCTTACTTGTTGTTCGACCATTTGCTTGATGTCCCTTTCCGGTATTGTGTTTTGGGCTGGTTCCCTATTTTCATCTCCAATATGAATGACTTCTAACTGGTTTGCTTCTGGGAAAGTTGCTCTCGGAGCTTGGGGTTGATTCTGAAATGCAGCTATAACGGCCATCATCTCTTCCATACTTTTCTGCATCTGGATAATATGTTCATCTCTTTATCGAATGTCTCTCCGCAGCTCATCAACGACGTTCTCCTCGGTGGGCGAAGGAGCATATTAGATGTAATTAATAATTGTAAGTACTAAGCTATGCAAATTAATATTTATTTCTTTTTGTTGCATTTTTTTTATTTAAACTTTTTTTTGTTTTTTTGTTTTTTACAACAACAACAATAGCAACAACAACAACAAGCTTTTATCTCACTGAGATTGACTACGTGAATATGTTTCTCCATTTTGCTTTATTAGGTGCCTTATTTTTGTTTAATTCTAATAAATTAAGATAATTTTCTATACATTTTGCCCAAGTCTTCATTGGTCTACGTCCATGTTTCAGAGCATAAGTCAACTCTATGACATCTACTCTCCTAACTGGGTCATCAGATGGTCGACGTTTAATGTGACCAAACCATCTAATGTGACTCTCTCCAATCTTGTCTTCCATTAGATTTATTCTATCCCTTTCACAAATATATTCATTTCATATTTTGTCTCAAAGTGAAAAATCACTCGTTCGCTAAGCATTCTCATCTCAACAACACTTAGTTTTATGCTTATCTTTTAGAGGTTAATATTCTATGCTATAAAACATAACAAGTCACACCACAATCTCATAAAATTTTCCTTCAGATTTGAGTGATATTTTTTATCACATATTATGATAATATGATCATTTCTTTATTCATTCTTATCATATTCATTCTTATAGGTGATAATATGATCATTTCTTTATTTAAATAAAGTGTTGTTCAAGAACAAAATCATGAGAAAAAGTGAAATTCAATATAAATTTCCTTTCTTTATTCGTCACTCCAAAGTCATAGCCGCCATGAATATTTCTAAAATTTTCTGCCACACTACCATTATGTTTGTTTAAAAAAAAAAACAATATTGAAGTAAATTGGAAACAAAACACTTCCAATAGAATATTGCAAATTAATGACGTTGCGTGGAGGAAAGAATTGTGCATCTGAAATACCATTCTCACTTTCTGGTGCATGCACAAAAAAAATTATTTTTCCCTTTGAGTAAATATAATTGTTTTTTTCATTTCTTCCTCTTCTTGAAGAAAATAATTGCATGATGCATTTTTTTTGTTCTGTTGTCTCTAACCCTACAGTTTCATGGGTTGTTCCCCCTATTGATGTTAAAAATGGTTTTTGAAGGGTGAAAGGCTGAATTCTGGTTTTCATGTTTTCTTTCTCTTGTTTAAATTTATTCTATCTTGCTTTACAAAAAGAGTGGCATGACCACAATATCAGTTAATTCTCTTTGTATTGAAGTAAGTCGCCAGTTCTCATTTTGTTTGTGTCTACAATTTATATCAACTTTCCAGCAGTTTTTTTTCCTCTTTTGTTTTTTCTATTTTTTACGATTTTACTCTTGAAAGTAAAAAACGCCATGGCCGCCCCTTTTTTTCATATAGAGAAATAAATCATACATGGTGTACATGTTTTTCCATTTACTGATATGATATATCAAGTGAATTTCTAAGCAATTTCCTTCTTAACAATTTCAAATCTTTTTCAGGCATGACCATCCTTTTCGTCTAACTATACATTCTATATTTTTGACTGAGTAGGCTTATTTGGGGATCCACAGACCAAACAATTTAAATGAAGCTGATTTGGCTCGTAGGAGACTAAACTTTGACGAGTTTTTTTACATGCAGGTAATCGTTTATACATGCATACATTTATAAATACACATACATGCATACATGCATACCTACATGCATAATTACACATACAATGCGTTCATGCCTACATGCATACATATTTATTATTTTTAGATGCGACTAAATTTTGAGTTGATGACAATGTTATAGAATCTCCAGTCAATGCAATAGGGTTAAGTATTGGGTATGGTGTAGGATGAACGATGTGAAGAATATTAGATTCAGTAAAGGGACAGTGAAGGGAAAATATGCAGCTGTTGTTGTCTAATGTGCAGGACAACAAGGAACTTGCATCCGACGGCGAGAAACAGAAGGACACAATCATTGGAATGATCCACCATCTGTTTTATTACAAGATGCATACACACAACATATAAGAGTCCTATGAAGAAAAATCTGAGAAGAAATCTCAACCTAGCATAAATCAGAATCGGAATATTGTTCCAACTAGTCCAAAACAAACAATCATATATTTGTCTAAGCAATTAACGCTAGTACTTTTGCTAAGTAAGGTACTTATGACACTAAGTCGGCCCGGTCATTGGAGGTTGGAAACTTTGGACCAGACCGGAGAAAAGAACCACATCTGATTCTTTGTTTCTGCATCCATGTCAAACTTGAGAAAACAACATTGAAAGGAAGTTAGGACGCCTTCCTTGGAAGTACCTGAATCCTTGTAGTATGACAATAGATCATCGACATTGAAAGTTACAAAAAGGTTATAGTCCTCGCGCAAATCGAAGTTTACGTGCTGTAAATAATCTTCTTGACAATCCTGAACGGGTCGTCAGATCTTGGCTTGAGTTTATCAGAAAAAATTGTGGGGAGCTACTCCTTCAATCTAATTTATAACGAGTTTCCTTTTCCAAAACCTAAACTTGTTGGCTTGCTTGTGATACTAAGTATTCTATTATGTGACCTCCTTCATCATCTATTCATGTAGGCCTAACTTTCTCTATTTCTAAACTCTGTGTATTAAGCTCGGTGGCTGGAAATAACGACACTAAATCTAATAGTGTGAGAGGGTTTCATCCATGTGTAATCTTAAATGGTCTGAAACCTATGGACCTGTTCTGAGCAAACTCAATTTGGGTTAGAATCAAATCTCACTATTTGATTCTCTTTCTTATAAAGCTCCTAAGGAGATTTCCCAAACTACGATTCATGAATTCTATCTATTTATTTTTGGTTATGCTGCTGAATTGATCTGTAGTTTTTTACCAAACTTATCTCATTAAATCCTCCAAAGGTGACTGGAAAATTTCACATCTTTTTTTGAAGTGATGGTTAGAGGCACGCCATAAAGATGGATTTTCTTTCTGAAATATTAATCAGCAATATATGAAGCATCCATCATTTTTTGATAATGTATGAACAATGACATTTAGAAATGCATCCTATCAATACCATAATATAGTCCTTCCCCCCTATGTTTGGTGCAAATACCCCACGAAGTTATTGGTCACATGCAAGTAGGGTGATTCTTTAAAAGGAAGAGGAGTGTATAGACCTATATGTTTACTGTTAAAATAAGTTTAAAAAAAAGAAGAAAAAAAGGGAATATAAATTTAAAGCCTATGACTGTCTTTCTCATATAACTAATGCTGCTAAACTTCACGACAATTCCTATAATTCTCAATTTATTCTGAGATCGAAGGACCCCTCACTCTCACCCTTACTCTAGCCCCTTCCTATTCGAACAAAGGCACCATTTTTTTCTGTCTCACATGATCTGCGGAGAACCTAGCCCTTTGTCTTTCTCCATCTCTCCCAATTGCTTGGCGGCTTTAGTAATCTCAACCTGACTAAAGCCCTCGTCTTCGCTCATGATACGGTCGCTTCTAGGGCTAGCGAGGAAAGCATAGACAGGATCAACCATATAGAGACCTCCGAATCTGATTCTACCAAACATTTTAGGCAGCCTATGCAGCACTATGTACTAGGTGATTGCTAAGATTCTTGTTTATTGGTTGAGACTTTCTCTACCTCATTTTTCTCTGTCGAGCAAGGAGCGTTTACCCCACATTCATCTATCTTCGATCACTGCCTCATAGTTCAAGTGATTATCAATAAATTGAAACATTCCATCGCTCAAACCGGCCCCATGACTATTAAGATCCATGTGGAGCAAGCCTTTGACAAAATGCTTCAGAGAACTCTACAGAAGGTGCTTGAGGAGTTGGGCTGCCCAAATATTTTCAAAAACTAGATTCTCTGTTTTATTGAGTCTCCTAGATTCATGCTTCTCATTAACCACAAAAAAAACTCCATGGATTGAGGCGGCTTGGGGTTATCGGCAAGGCTCCCCTTTGTCAATGTATTTTTGTTTATTTCTTCTGAATTTCTTTTCTCAACCCTCTCTCTACTAAGGGGACCTCTATGCTTTGAGAACTACTTTATGTCGATGACATCATTCTCTTTTCTAAATCCAATATGCAGGCCACAAAACTTTTTTGTAAAATTTTGCAAGGTTACTGTGCATGGCTGACCAACGCACCTCCAAATCCGCCACACTTGGGTTAAAAGGAGAATTACTAGATTTTTACAACTTGTGTTGAGGAGCCGGAGTGTTTTGGCATCAAACTTGCTTTAAGGAAACTGAACAAATCAGATCTCACCAACATTATGCAAAAGGTATCTTTGCAACTAAGTGCTTGTGGAATGCTGCAACTATCTCTTGTTGGACATACTATTCTTATCAACACTCATCTTCTCACCATGCCCATGTACATGCTTACCCACGGTGAGGTGCTGAGTAGTATTCTCCGTGACTTGGAACGCAAATGCAGACAGTTTTTGTGGTGTAAAAATGCAAATAAGCCTGCCCATGTACGTGTACTATTCTTATCAACACTCCTCACCATGCCCATGTACATGTTTACCCACAGTGAGGTGCTGAGTAGTATTCTCCATGACTTGGAACGCAAATGCAGACAATTTTTGTGGTGTAGAAATGCAAATAAGCATGCCCTTCATTTTATTGCTTGGAATGACCTCTGTCAGCCCTCACAAAATGGTGGCATCGATTTTCATGCCTCTAAGGAGTGGAAGGGGCCTTTGCAGAGTCAACTTTCTTAGCATTTTTTACACGATAAGAAATCTTTTCTGTGCTGTTTTTTGGTATTACAGACGCAACACTTTCATAACATGGAAAATTTTATGTGACGGTGCCACTTCCCTTCTACCTATTGTGCGGTGTGGTATGTCATCAATACCAAGAGCATGAACATCCTGGAGCAAGTTTGGGTCCAAGATATCTCCCTTGTGAAATGGCCATGTCTAGCAAATACCGAAATCCTAGAGGGGTTGGAGGTTTCGGCTTTTCTGGAGGATGGTCTTTTGGACCGAAATAAATTGCAAAATGCTTTAGGGGATGATATGATGGATACCATCATGAAAGTACCAGTTTCTAACATATATCACAAGAGTTTTTTGGAACTCAGATACACCCGGGGAGAACTATTGCTGCACTTGCGCATGAAGCTAAATTCCCAAACTCTGGTATTAATTTTACTTCGATAAAAAGGCTGAAACTACACCCTTGATAGGCTTTTATTGGTGGAGATTATGCCACGATGTCATTCCCACTCGGGTTTGGCTTGTAATGAGGGGCCTTACGGATTTCACTGTGTGCCCTTGGGGATGCTCAACGGGACGGAGAACTGTGAATTCTACTAACTATTTCTGTTTTGTGTTATTAAAGATATTATGGCTTGTTGGGGCATTACCATCCTGACCTTTAACAACTTCATTGAAGCTGCGGATAAGCTTAGCATGATGGCCAAGTCAGAACTTCCACAAGCCTGGTGTTTTTGTTACATCATTCACCAATGTTAGAAAGCTCACAATGCAAAGATCCACAACCGTTGCTACGACATGCCAACAACTTTTGATGCCACCATTTTTGAGGCACTTATGAAGATTCCATTCTTTCATTTTGTGTGCGATGGGATGCTAGCCGACTCCTTGGTTGGTCCCTTCCACCCATTTCTGGCATCTTCCCCCACCCAGAAGGCTCAAAATGAACTTCGATGGCCCGCTTCTATCTTTCGGGGCGGCCGGTGCCAGCTGTATCATTTGTGACGAGTAAGATTTTTTACTTTTGCCACTGGTCAACACCTTCAACATTGGGACATCTCCCAAGTTGAACTACATGTTATTAGATTGTTCCAAGCCACTTGTCAACTGTGGATGCTCGAGTGCAAAGAGAGACAATACCAACATCACTCACTTTTTGTGGCATACCATGACGAGAGACAATTGGCGCCATAGACCGAATGATGCGCCGCATTTCACATATTTTTTTTAATTTCAAGTAAGTTTTGTTTTTCCATATGCTTCTCGAATGTAATAGGTCGGCTCGTTTTATGCCAAGCTAGCCCTTCATAGCTCTTTTCTTTTGATGCTTGAAGATGAGGATAGTGAGCTTTCTTCTGTATTTGTCGATGATAGATCATATTTTTGTATATGATAGGTGTATGCATGCATAGTTTTTTTATACTTTTTGATATATTAATGCAAATTGTATAATTTAAAGAAACTATCACCTTTTTTTGACATGCACAACAAATTCCTTATCTATCATCTTCTTCGTCATTCACAAACTACACGTAGCTGAAGCCCCCTTTATTTATTTCGTGCCACTCAAAGGGATCATGGCATATAAAAACCTTTGAAACTTCATTCTGCCTCTGGTTGTGCATGCCACTTGCAATAAATGTGTGACTAAAGTCAACAAGGAGCCAACTAGGGAATTCAGAAACCCATAAAAACGATCATAGTGAAAAAGCAGACTCTTCTTGCTCAACAAGCCATCAAAATAGTCACAATGAAGAAACCTCTCGTTTGCTAGTTAGATGACAAAAAATGTCAAGTTTCAAGCATATTCTACTTGGTAAGTACAAAAACTATCAACTTGTTAGTTCAATTTCATGAAAGATATTAAGTATTTATTTATGATTCAACACCAGAAGAAGAAGCAGAATGAACGAGGCTGAACCAAGTCAAATTTTACGGAGGTAAGATGGGTCTTGTGTGCTGGGTAGAAAACTAAGACTTTTCAGGTAAAAGGGTTTATTCATGAAATTATATATATTCATTAATAGTAGGTTTAATTTAAAACAAAAGATAATTGAAGAAACGAATGTTTAGTTCGTCTTCAAGGAGCGAATCACTATGAAGGAAAAAAATATATGTTAATTAATGTTAAAGTTTAATTATTTTAGAATGTAAAATTAATAAAATATTAATTTATAACAACACTCAATATTGAAGAACATTTAAACCTAAGATTGAAGATATGAAGTTTGTAAGACGAGCAAGCTAGGTTAGAGTGAGCAATTATATTTCCAAATTTTAGTAATTTTCATCATTTTTATTCATGTGAAATTTAGATTATAGTTGATTCTTCGTATGGTCATATAAGAAATTATGCATGTTAAATAGTTGCACAATGAAATTAAATGACCTATAATTCTTCATATGGTCAGTCATAATATGTGCATGTTAAATGTTTGTCTTAATAGTTGCATAATGATTTTCTTTTAAGATATTAGATTACTACACGATCTGTATTTGCTAATAATGATGTATATGTCAGCTCATTGTATGACTAGATATATATATCAGATTGTGATTTGACTTTTAGAACTAGAATCAAGGTGCATCTTTTAGATTATCGTATGATATTAAATTTTAATAGAGTTGCATGATTTTTAGTAAATAAACACCAGTTTCATATGAATGTAATGTATGATTTGAAGTATGAAAGGAAATAATGGTATACATGAATGCTTGTATGTGCATGTTTTGAGGAGTTCACCCGCTAATGGTATAGACAGGGGACGTAGTGTACCCATGTGCGTAGATGTTTTTCTAACATCCTATACAATTGTGATAGTTCACTAACCGCTCTGTCGACGAGATAATATCATTCAGAAGTAGAGAAAGTTTTCCACCTCAGACAATTGAGTTGTATAGATCGCTAACCACTGTGCAAACGAGATAATATCGGCAAAGGGTAAGTAAGGGTCTTTACACCCTAGACAATTATGATGGTTATATTACTAACTGATGTGTCAGCGAGAGCTGACAAGACAATATCAACAAAGGGTGTATTAAGTTGTTTTGATGGTAATTCTCAAAGCAGACAGATGCGTTTGTAAAAAGTAAAAAATAGAAGTAAAGTTAAATTTAGTGCATATATAAATTGAGAGTATTTTCATTTAGAAGTCATTGATGCATGTATTAATATATTCAATGATTTCATGTAAACAACAGTATGGTAAAAGATTTGTTATTGATATCTAAAAGACTAGAATGTATATTGATTTCTTTTCCTTGATTTACTGCAGATTAGAAGCGTGTTTACTTCTGGGTTGTTTTCAGATAACTCATTATGTTGTTTTAACAATTTTTATGTTTTAAGCTTTTGAAAAAGATGAAAAAAAAAGAATCCAATATGTATAGACGGAAAGAACAATAACTGGAAATGTGCAAATTTTTACTTGTTAATTTTAATTGTTGTTTTTTAGTGGCTCTTTCATTCATATTTAAATATTTAATTGTTAGTGATAGAAATAGAAAAATGGAGAATTGATTGTCCGTCTGTCTGTTCCAGTCTTGGTTAATTCCAAGTTCTGGGCCGGGTCGTGACAACTTTTCTCATCGACTTCAAACAGGTTCTCTTTCTTTTCACTTATAGATTTTTTAACAAAGCGGCTCATTTTTATGCCCAACTTCTTTTGAATCGCTTTTTTTTCTGTACAACGTCTAGTTGTGTATTCTGATTTTTTGGATGTGATTAGGGTAAATGCCAACACATCACATTTGCTCGAGTTTTTTGTAAAGTTTTGTAGTTATTTTTGATATAGTAATGCAATTTGCACTTTCAAGGAAAGCGTAGACATTATCACGCCATACAAAGACCTCTGGAACCCTTTTCTCCTCGTGTCACATCCGATGAAACCTTTCTCCGTCATCTTCTTCGTTGTTTGCAACTTATATGCAGCTGAAGTCCCCTTTGTTCATTTTCATGGTGCACAACAGGATCGCGGCATACAAAGACATTTGAAACTTCATTGTCTTTGTTTGCGCATCTCACTCGCGTTACAGGGATGACTAAAGTGAGCGAGGAAGCCACTGCGGGGATTGCTGCATGACTCATTCAACTTTTCGCTGAATATGACAATAAAGTGTTCACCCTTACTCAACACAACTTCAATTTCCACATTGAAGAGATTGCACTCTACTTATAACACTTGAGTAACTTATTTTTTCAAGACTTGAAAACTAACATGTCCTTCTGACCTGACAAATCTTTTGCTTGAGGAGCTTTGTCAAGTGCGGCAACTGAAATTTTTGGTAAATGTTCCATAAAAAGAAGTCTATCTATAAAATGGACGTACTCGAGTGAATGATTGTATGTTGAGCCAATTAATATTGGCCTCAATTATAGTGAGTTGTGTCTCAATTCTATCAGTTTAATCCATATAACAACAAAAGTTCGTGGCATCCAAGAAAGACACTTAGGGTGGTTATGCTTTACCCGCGAAATTCGAACACATGTTGCAATTGTTGTAAATGCTTCTCTCCTTAATGATTGTACACTAAAATATTATCGAAGTACATAAATCAAAAACTTTTCGATGGAGGCTCATAAAATTTGGTTCATATGCCTCATAAAGGTACTTTGAGGGTCAAATGCCAAAATTTATGATTGTCCACTTATGCAATTTATCTCGCATTTTGAATGTGGTATTTCACTTGTCCTCGAATCTCATCCAAATCTGTTTATATTCACCATGCAGATCTCTCTTTGAATATTTGTTAGCTCCATACAATTTATCCTTTAAGTCATCCATTCTTTAAATGGGGAACCAGTAGTTAATGATAATTTTTTTACTACTCTGCAATTAATGCACATACACTACAATCCATCCTTCTTGTGCACAATCAAAGTTGGTTTAGTACACAAACTGATACTCTCAATAACTAACCCTAGAGCCATCAAATCCTCAACCTATTTTTGCATCTCATATTCTGCTGGTTGGTTTGGGAGCATTGATGCTGGAATAAAATCTATGACATGCTGATTCTCACACAATGGTCTGTAACTTCCAGAATATCTTGAAACTCCTTTACTAGGTCTCACAATGGTCTGTAACATTCAGAATATCTTGAGACTCCTTTACTAGGTCTCACAATGGTCTGTAACATCCAGAATATCTTGAAACTCTTTTACTAGGTCTGTAACTTCCAGAGAATTTGTGCCTTCGGCCTTGTTTAATGCTTTTTATTTCATAGTAAATCCGACTCTTGATACTGAGCACCATTAGGCATTGAAAATCGTTTTTTTTTTGTAGTTTTCAAACATATCATGGTTATTTTTAGCTTACAATTAAGTCCGATTTGAGAATTGTTTTCAATTCTGTATACTTTATTAACTGTGATGTTTGCCCTTAAGATGAAAAAGATTATTTGAATGCCTAACTAGTTGTTTCATTCTCATCCCACTCTGCAGTTGGGCAGACTTTTTCAAATGCTCGACTCACTAGGTACACAGATCGAGAAGGAAGATCTGCTGTATAAATTCAAATGCAACAGATTTAATACTACTCCTGTGGAGGAATGGTCCACGCTTACTAAAAGCTTTTTGGAAGCCCTTCCATATTCCTTAACTCCAAGCCAGTTAAATGCTGTTTCTGAGATAATCTGGGATCTTAAAAGACCCGTCCCTATGAATAGACTTTTACAGGTACTTCTCTAATTTTGTCTTGCTGATCCCTGTTAATTCTTTTATTTATCTTACCTTTTAGAAATACAAAAAATGTTTCTTTCTCAGGTCCTCCATGTAGCTAAATTTATTATAACTATATAGTTATATAACTATTAGTTCATTTCTTTAGCTTCTTAAATACTATTTTAAGTATTAATCCTGTAGTATTGATGTTTATGTATAGTAGCAGTGTAATGATTAGTAGTATATATACTTTTACCGGTAACCAAGTGAGCAGCCTTTTTGGATTATTCTCCTACAGATTGCGTATTATTCTAGCGTGGAATTGTTCCATGTTCTTCCAGTTTTAGGCCCAATTTGTGAAACTGCGTCAAATTGGTATTCAAGACTCCAGTTTTAGGCCCAATTTGTGAAACTGAATCAAATTGGTATGCGAGACACTTAAATGCCTGGCGGAGAAAATTTATCGCCGATCGATGTCGCTCAATGTCGTGAAACTATGCATATGCTCAAGCAGCCTTGCACGCTGAGGTTGGATAAACTCGCAGTTTTGTTTGAATAATTTGTGCGAGAGGTTAGGCCAGGGTTCCGAACTTTCAGAAATGGTCCTCTGACAACTACACCGGTTGATCTGGCAATCAAATCAGCAAGCGAGAATTCCATAGCAATTAATCACGACCCGAGGTGACCACATTGCTTTGATCTATTGATACAATCCGAGTTTCTTGATTCTGATGAGGAGGAAATCCATTGTCGATGGTTTTAGTTCTCCGATTTGGAGTCACGTGAAGAACTCTTACTGATGGACAAGAACCACCATCGGCAAGTGCACAATGATGATCAATTTAGTGAGCTTAAAATGAAAATCGATATTCTCTCCTTCGATGGCCATCTCTCCATTGAAGATTATCTCGATTGAGAGCAGTCTGTTGAGGCATTCTTTGATTACATAGATATATCACCCTAGAAACAGATCTGATAAAAGGGGGTGCAAGAGCATGGTGGCTACAACTCTGGCAATCCAGTCATTATGAAGGAATAGAAAATATAAGGAATTGGGTGAGAACTAAATAGCTCATCCAGAGCCATTTCCTTCATTCTGACTTGAACAAATGTTATATCTGCAATTCCAATGCTGTTCACAAGGGAATCAGACAATAAGCAGCTATACGGAAGATTTTTATATGTTGAGCGCCTGCAATAATTTAAATGAATCAAAATGACAACTAGTTGCTCACTGCATTAGGGGAGTTGAAGCTATCCAAGATAAACTAGAAATAAATTCAGTGTAGTCATTATCATAAGCTGTGAATTTCGCATATAAGGCCTAGCTGCAACTTAATTGAACTCCCAAATTCCCTTATCCTAAAAGAAGTTTATCGGAGTAGCAGATAAATTAACTAAAGGTGGATCAACTATTGCAAAGGGAGGAGGCCCCCTTCGGTCCCAAAATCCGAATCAAGGAGCCATTGAAGCTCAGGCAACGGAGAAATTAAATTAGCAACGGGATAATGTGTATACCAAATCAGGTATATCAAATATAACAAATGTTATATCTGCAATTCCAATGCTGTTCACAAGGGAATCAGACAATAAGCAGCTATACGGAAGATTTTTATATGTTGAGCGCCTGCAATAATTTAAATGAATCAAAATGACAACTAGTTGCTCACTGCATTAGGGGAGTTGAAGCTATCCAAGATAAACTAGAAATAAATTCAGTGTAGTCATTATCATAAGCTGTGAATTTCGCATATAAGGCCTAGCTGCAACTTAATTGAACTCCCAAATTCCCTTATCCTAAAAGAAGTTTATCGGAGTAGCAGATAAATTAACTAAAGGTGGATCAACTATTGCAAAGGGAGGAGGCCCCCTTCGGTCCCAAAATCCGAATCAAGGAGCCATTGAAGCTCAGACAACAGAGAAATAAAATTAGCAGTGGGATAATGTGTATAACAAATCAGGTATTTCAAAATGTTTTTGTTGTTTTTAGTCGGTTCATCATTCCAAGGAATGTTCGAGTAAATAACAATTGCGCTTGTTTGAAGGAGCTAGATATGAGCAATTTAGCAGGTTTCGTTTTTCTAATGATGAATGTGATAACATGTTGGGAGATTAAGGTGAGTTTTTTTCATGCATCTTAGAAAAAATATTAATGTCCCCAAAACAACCAACCAACACTCAAAGAAATGCTATATTCGTACTTGTGGTACTATTAATGGCAAGGCATGATTTGATTACAAATAGTGTGTGCATTGAAAACATCGTTGCTACAAATGTGGTTAAGGATCTCTAGCTTAAAACTATTAAGCATCCACACCCGTATTTATACTAGAGTTAATCCAAACCACAATAGAAATATAATTATTATTACTGAAATTTAAATAAAGGTTGCAAAGAATGACTCTTAATATTAGGGAAACAAAAAAAATACAAAAGACATCTTAGAGTGAGGAGGAAATCGTAGATCGCTGATTGGGTAGCAAAAACAGGGTTTGGAAGATGGTAGAAAGGGTTGACGGCTGTTACGACCTGGTCGGAGGCTTAGAATTAAGCAAGACTGCTACAGACGTTCGGATGGTAGAAATTAATTTTTTTTATATGCATTTACCATTTAACAAATGAATGAGTCACTAATTAGGTTAATTTAAAACAACATATTTAAATTTATCTCGTTACTGGTTGTCTGCACTTTCTATAAACATTTTCTCTTCTATTTCTCATATTTTAATCACTTAATTAAACATTAAATATTAATTTAAAACAACAACGAGCTAAACAAAGCTAGTGATTATCCATACTCCTAAACTTAATAATACAAAAGAAAAGAAAACAATATGCATGCAGTTAAATTTTTAATAAATCAATATAAATATTTGATATGCTATTTAATGAATTTTATTATACCAATAACATACCAATATCTTTATATATATGTACAATCATCACAAGTGCCGTCTAAAAATTGTATCACTTACGGTACTTCAATAATAGTATCATTTTTCATATACGTGTACTGGTGCATTAGCGTTCCCCCGCTAGTACAATAAAAGAGGTGACTCTATCATCATCAAGATGCACATGCAATCATAAAAAAATTATCACTTTCTAATAATGAATGTTTCAATCTCTGCAAAGAACATTTGTTGTATAAAACTCAATATCTTCGATAATTTACACAAAGCTGAGCACATTTCATTCTTACATCATGAATAAAATTTGATAGAACTATAAATCATTGGTATGCAGTGCTCTAACAGTAGCAATAATGCATTTGGTCGAGTGGAAACAAAATATTCTTATAACAAAGGTTCTTCTAAAATTGAAAGCATAACATGGTATAAAATTTGATTAATTTATTATTTTAATAAGTTATTAAATTTTTATTAGAGTAAAAGCCCAATCAATGACTACTAACAAATTTCCAATTTAGTCTTAAAATTTTATGATGCTCTAATTTTGACCTAGACTTTCAAAAATTTCTTCAAACTGGTTCTAAATCATATTTTTTGTTAAATTTAAAAGTGAACTACTTGAAGTGAAGGTATTTCATCTTTTATGTAATTATTTATACATATATCCAGCATAAATAGGAGACTGAACTGATTTCATATATTCAATAGTTTAAATGATCGAGCACAACACCACAAATGGTGTACCTATCCAGATAAATAGACACATCATTTTCTAGTAAGACTCGATTAATTTAACTAAAGAATTTATGACATTCATTTGATCTGCGAATTATTTTATGTTGACTGACAAATTCGCTTATTTAATATTGAATATTAAATATGGTTTATATTATGTTGGGTTCTCAAAGTTCCCTATAGAGACAAACTCATATAGTTAATTACATTTTAAATGACCGAAGCCGCTTAAGAATACTCTCGATTTAGATTAGTGGTTTTGCTTATAAGAATTTTAAAGTTTAAGTTTTCAAGATTGAGCATTGGAATTCAAAAGTGAATGAATCAAACATGAACATTTATTTTCAGGAATTCAAAGGAATAAGAGGTAGGAGATGTCGTTGGTCCGAGGGGAACCTCGGTGACTTCTCAAACTATCTTATGGTTTGATTTTGATTTTAAGAAAAATATTTTTTGATGTTTCATTCTGCCAGTTTTATTATTTATATTTATATTTGCATGACACGGTTATACAAACAATTTGGAATATATGAGGGTTTATGTTGTAGCGAATGATAACCTTAGAGCCTAAAGTGAGTTAAAGCTTAAGTTGCACAACATGATTGTGCAAAGACCTAAAGATAAGTTGAAGATTTGTTGTACTAGACGAGCTGCCTTGAAATTCTATGACTTGTTATTTGATTTTAAGGAAAGATTTGCTGTTGTAAATTCGATTGCTCTCCAGACGTTGTTCTTTAGTTAATCTCCGTCATGCTGCTTACGAAGTGAGCTCCAAGCTCCTCTTCAAAGTGATGGCTCCAGATCTTTGATGTTTAAGGTTTTACAATATGCATGTCAAATTTTGTTGTTGTTCAAGTATTGTGTTGGGGGTTAAAGCTGATTAGAGCGATACATGTTAGGATCTCATGGTTCCTTCATTCTGGTACCACTATTTTCTTTTGAATTTACTTAGTCTAAACGAATTGTTAAGCTTTTAAACTAGGGAGATCTCGTTAGCAACAATGAGTTACTTCATCCGATAAATTCAAAAGGACGTATTATGTTGTTTGTTGTTTTTTTTCCTTGAAAATGTTGTTTAAGTTTAATTTTGAAAAGAAAAGTTTATCTTAATTTTGAAAATTGTTATTTTGGGCTTTTGAAAAGAATCTCAACCAAGCATGCATAATACATTAAAGCGGTAATAAATTACATAAATAAAATGACAATAAATAAACCATAAATGGGTACCTGTCATTTTCTCGCTACTCTCGCTGAAATATTAGTATTTATAATCATGTGTAAATTACAAAGTAAAAGTAAAAGCAACTTCTAAGTGGTAATGATGCCTTAATGGTTTAAATTAAAAAAAGATCACAATTCATAACTTGATGGGTCCCTGAGGGTTTTATGGTTGATTTTCTTTAACAAAACATAATAAGTTCAATTGCTCTTCAAAATATCCAAAAGATCATAAAAATGTTCGGAGCATAGCCTTAAACAACTCTTAAGAACTCTTTAGACTATCTCGAGTTTATTTGAATTTATTATGTTATTGAATAGATCATCCTGTGGTTCATTAGGTTTAAGCTGTGCTCAGTTTTATACCTCAATTAACCTATGAGAGAGAGTGTAGACATGTTTAAATTTTTTAGTATTCAAAGGAGATTAATAATGGTTTATATTCCAACGAACCTTCAAGCTTCTTTAGATTAAACTTAGCTCACCTACAAAGCTCTTAAGTCATTAGGGGTGGATGTATAACTTTGATTGGTTTTAGATTAGTGAATTATCAACTTTATAACTTATGTCCCAAACATTTAGATCATCCAAGCTATTTTCTTCTTCCAAAGTTTAACAATTTGAATAATTACAGTTATACCCTTTTTTTTCCTAAAAGTGGATGTTGATTGGTTTTTAATTCTTACCCACATGTTTCAATCACCTTAGAATGTTGCTTAGAATCAAAATATTACCCTTCAAGTTTTTAGCTCATCCTAAATTTTAACTGGGGGTGAAAGGCGGAAATTACAATTTTGCCCCTATGGCTCCCATCTAAATCTTTTAAATTAATTCGCATGGGCTTGAAAATTTGCTGGTCTATCTCTCATGGGTTAATTATGGTGCCAGAGAAGAAATCATATTTTTCTGATTTTTATTTTATTTTTATAATTATTTTAATCAAAAAATGAGAATTTTCAAAGTTAATTCATTTAATCAATCAAAGTAAAGTTTTTGTCCTTAGTTAAATTATTGGAAATTCTCCTCAGTCAGAGGACCACGTCCAGGTTCACCTCGCAATGGCGCGCCGAGAAGTTTGGAGTATTACCGTTGATATTATTGTTACTAGTTTATTATCATTTATCTAGTATTGTTAGGAATCATTGTTAATGAAATTATTATTATTGTCATTGCTATTGTTATTATTATCATTATTGGTATCATTTATACATGTGTTGTTATTATTGCTTATTTACCATTCACATATAAGTTATTATCGTTATCACCCCCTTTTCTTGTTATTGTTATTATCATATTTGTTACTTACTATTATAGGTTTATGTGTATGTACACGTGTATTTTATTGTTATTATTATCATATAGTCATATATTATTGTATATTTTATGATTATTATTATTATCTTTAGTACACGTTTATATGCATATGTATATGTTGTGATTATTATTTATTATTAGTGTTATAGGTATATATATATATATATTTATATATATATATATAATTTT
>JXCR01118752.1:0-10168 GCA_002079205.1 Phalaenopsis hybrid cultivar | reverse complement strand
TATATATATATATATATATATATATATATATATATATATATATATATTGCCCAAAGGCTAATATATTAAATAAAAATAAGGGTACACAGATTTTGTGGAAGGTCCCAAACATAACACCCAGCCGACACAAAACCACCAAATCAAATGGTTATAAATAAAAGAGAAAATACAACAAAATATATAAGAGATCTAAATAAAAAATTAAGAAGCGTCAAAATTAGAGTATCAGGTAGCTGGAGAGCGATCTGATTTTGCCTTGCCTCTGCCTCTAGTTGTAGAGAAGGAGCCACCTAATAAATTGGTGAGATGAGTGTCATTGCAGTAGTAACCAATGTATCATCCAATAGATTCCCTAGCTCGAGTCGTCCTCCGTTCTTTTTCTTCCTCAACTGCTCAAGGGAGTTGCTGGCTTCTAGGCGTTCTGGGGTTGACGTCTAAGCGTCAGACTCTCTGCATGCAAAGAACAACATGGGCTCTTAGGCGTCGAAGGGTGTGGCGCCTAAGCGCCAATATCACAACGCCTAGGCTCGAAGTGGGTGGTGCCTAAGCGTTGTTCTCTCGGTTTACCAAGATTGGGACTGGCGCCTAGGAGCCCAGGGGTTCGACGCTTAAGCGCTAGTCTTCTTGTGCTCCTTTTGCTCCAACCTCCCGTTTTCTTACTTTCAATACCTGTTATACCTACAAGAAAAATATCAAAATATATTTTTTTAAAGTGTAATCTCATCCATAAAAATGTGTAAATAATAAAGAAATAATAATATTTCTATTTATACATCAAAATCCCCCAAACTTATATCTCATAGTTGAAAATGTCATAGCTCCTTCTAACACGTCAAAATATAGCTTCAAAAGTGCATCCAATATTCTTCGAAGTCGATGATCAGTAGTTCTCTCTTTGTTGAATTTTATTTGTGCATACTGTTTTGTGATGTCTTTAATAAAGAAAAATGAAAAAATAGATATTTTATATTAATAGTTAATTAAATATTAAAAAGTGTCACTGACGCGTCATGTTATGTCGTGTCCACTTGTTGTGCTTTGTCTGTATTTCCATATCCTTGTCCATGCTTCATAGTGGCTAGTTGTTGGGCGCTAAGTACTTTGTATCTAGTAGCAATACTTTTGATTTTAAAATAAAGTGATTCACTCCTTTATTTTAGAGCGGATGGTGGGGAAATTATTGTCAGTCCTAATCAAAATCTTATGATTTTATTGTCTTAGGTTGTTGCATACCTTAGTTTGNAGTTCCCTCTTTGTTGAATTTTATTCGTGCATACTGTTTTGTGATGTCTTTAATAAAGAAAAATGAAAAAAATAGATATTTTATATTAATAATTAATTAAATATTAAAAAGTGTCACTGGCGCATCATGTCTTATTTTTTTCAATTATGCCGTGCCCACTTATTATGCTGCGTCCGTATTCCCATATCCTTGTCCGTGCTTCATAATGGCTAGTTGTTGGTCGCTAAGTGCTTTGTATCTAGTAGCAATAATTTTGATTTTAAATTAAAGTAATTCACTCCTTTAGTTTAGAGCTGATGGTGGGGAAATTATTGTCAGTCCAAATCAAAATCTCATGATTTTATTGTTTTAGGTTGTTGCATACCTTAGTTTACTTAGTTGAGATGGTTTAGCCAATCAAACTTTTAGGAACTACTAAATTCTTAGACTTTTGCTACACGCAACTTCAGTTTTATGGCTTGCTGAATGAGATATTTTAATGACAATAATATTCATGAATGTTGAGTGACATTTAGGCCCTTTTCGAGTGCTAGAGTTAAGTTATGTTGAATTTATGCTTTTCTNTCTTAGACTTTTGCTACACGCAACTTCAGTTTTATGGCTTGCTGAATGAGATATTTTAATGACAATAATATTTGGGCATGTTGAGTGACATTTAGGCCCTTTTCGAGTCCTAGAGTTAAGATATGTTGAATTTATGCTTTTCTAACTCAACTAATTAAAGCTTGCAAATTAGGAAATCTTCTTGTTAGATCTTTAGGATTTTAGTTGGTTGAGTATGACCCCTAACGTTTGGAATTTTCTCACACCTTGTTGAAAATCGATTTTAATTTTTGCTTATGCAATTGCGTGCGACTTAACAACAAATAATTCCAGCTACTTATCTTGGGATTTGAACATGAAGTATACTGCTGACCCAAATTTAAATAAATGTCCCACCACATTGCAGTAATAATTCCAACCATTATAAAATATAAAATATAAAAAATTTTATAGTGTNACTCAACTAATTAAAGCTTGCAAATTAGGAAATCTTCTTGTTAGATCTTTAGGATTTTAGTTGGTTGAGTATTACCTCTAACATTTGGAATTTTCTCACATCTTGTTGAAAATTGATTTTAATTTCTGCTTATGAAATTGTGTGCGACTTAACAACAAATAATTCCAGCTACTTATCTTGGGATTTGAACATGAAGTATACTGCTGACACAAATATAAATAAATGTCCTGCCACATTGCAGTAATAATTCCAACCATTATAAAAATATAAAATATAAAAGATAAAATATTTTATAGGGGATGTTCATGATAACCTAGAAATGCTTTCTTGTGTTATAAAAAAGTTCTAAGTGAAATTCAAATACGTGTTGGTACGTCCACATTCGTCTTATCTTTTAGAAGAATTTGACTATCCGTCTTTTTAATTTTGCTATCATGTATGCCTCATCCGAAGATTGACTCGCCTGATCAGCAGAATGGTTTGAAGTGTGCAGGATATGTGTAGGTTGTTGAGCATTAGAAGCGACCACTTGTTGTACCAATTGATCTTCTATCGGGTCGAAGGAGCACTCTCGTGTGTCTTGACGTGTAAGTGAGTCTTTTTCTTCAATAACAGTAAGTGGTATCAACAAATTTGGATCTGTACTTGTAGTGAGGTGTCTTCATCTTGCACTACGATGTTGGAAAGAGGATCGGATTGGACCTTCTCACAAAGATGGTAGGTGGCTGATCTTTAGCGACATTCGGTCTTAGATGAGGATGCAAGCGATAACAAATAGTATAACTGTGGCCAAACATACTCCAATGAGAGCAATAAAGAAGATGTGGTTCTATCTCAACCTTTTGCTAATACCCGTTGTAAATAGTGTCAATCCATATCTCATCCGAAGCTGGTTGAGTGATATCTCTCTCAACTAACATAGAAACCACAGAGGATTTGGTGACAACAAGCGTAAGACTATCCACCTTGAGAGACTTACCGTAAGCAGTTGCTAAAGTGTAGAAGATTTTCATGTTGAACAGATGTAATTTTAACCCTGAAAATTTTATCCGAACTGGATAGACAGGGGATTCCATTTTTGGATCAAAACCGACAGTCCACTTCAGAATTTTCATAAAATAATTGTCGATTTTGATAATTTTTCGAGTGTAATCGGCATCCTGAGATAGCTGAAGTACCAATGTTCCAACTGCCCAATAGTTTCATAGCTTCAAATTCTTTCCTAATGATCTCCAGTTTTGGAAGACTATAAAAGAATTTCCCCATTAGAGCAAAACGCCAAGAAGACGCTAGAGTACCAGTTTCAACTTCAGTAAGAATAAGTGCAGACTTCTCATTTTTTTTCAAGTTTTTTAATAAAAGTGTGATCACCGCCACCTTCAATAGCCTTGTGGTTGCAAAAGCAGACATTGAACCTGGAGGAGGGGCACGAGCAGGAATAGACAAGTCGTCGGCAAGGGCATTTGCATAGGAACAGAGCGTCGAGGACATCTCCCTCACAAGATAAGCGAGGAAGTTGTTGGTGCTGTCGTGCTCGGTTTGTCTGGAGAGCTGTGCACAAGAGGAATGTTGCTGACTGCGCAGAACTATTGCAACTTGACCGCAAGACGACCGCACGCAGAAAGCGGCACGAAGACGTCGCAGAAGCAGACGACAAAAGTAGAGGCAATGTTTGTCATCTACGAGTGCGAAATCAACGTCGTTGAAGCTCACGAAAGAGAAGCTCGACGAACCGTGATCGGGGCCGCGAGCAGCTCGACGAAGCTTTTAAATAATAGAGGAGCGAAAAAATGTCGTAGCAGAGGCTAGAGCTCGTCGTGAGGCGAAACCCTAGCAGAGCGAGAGCATTCAGTGAGCCCGACAACATCAACAGCTTATTAGTGTTATATGTATATATACACATATTCATTATTTAGTATTTAACTATTGTTTATGTATATATTGTTATGGTTATTTAAATTTTATTTATTATATTATGTACACATTATTATTAGTATTATTGTCATTAGTGTGATTATTATTAATTATATGTCATTATTATTATTAGTATTTTCCTTATATATATTATTATTATGTATATATTTATTACAACTTTTATGTTATTATATATTATTATCAATTTATTATTACTTATATTTTTTTTAATTATTATCGCTATTATTATTATTATTATTATTATTATTATTATTATTATTATTATTATTATTATTATTATTCATGTTATTATTGATATTATATTATATTATATTATAGTTGTTACTTATATATTATTATTATTATTGTACGTTATACACATTACTTTTATTATATTATTGTTATTGTTATTATCCTAATCATTATTAATATTATTGTCACTTATGTTATTTTTATTAAGTTATTATTATCTATATACTTTTATTATTATTATCTCTTACTAGTAATAATGTTATTATTTATCTATGTGTTATTTTTATTATTATTTATTGTTGTTAATGTTAATATCATTTTTATAATTCTTATCATTAATTATTTACTTATCTATCTATATTTATATATAACTATTACTATTATTTACATATGCTTGCAAGTGTTTTACATCATCATCATCATATAATATCATTATTATATATTATCATTATATGTTATTATTAATTGAGTGATATATATGTAAACTGAATACATAAAATTTGAGTGGCATATACAAAAGTTAAGTGGTACGTGTAAATCTTGTACAAAAGCTAAGTGGTATGTATGTAAATCCTTATTTTACTTTATTTTATTTACAGGTTTTGGATGGTATGTATGTAAATTATCATCTTTATTTTAAAAAGAAATATAGTGGTATGCATGTATATTTTCCCTCGCTCTGTTATGGGATGTAGGATGTAGGATGTAGGATGTACGCAAAGAAGAAGAAGGGGGAGGAGGAGTACCAGTCGAAGCTTTGTTGGATGGAGGAAGGCTCGTCGGAGGACAGCTCGCCGGAGGGAAGCTCGACGGAGAGTGGTGGAGAGATGGGGAGCTCTTTTTTTTTTTTTTTGAATNGTGGGGGAGGGGTGGGGAGCTCTTTTTTTTTTTTTTTGAATTTAGAGGGGAAGGAATGGGGAGCTGGCTGTTTAGGCAGAGGATGAGTGGAGTTGGATTTGCTTCATTTGTTGGAGCAGATGATGAGGGAAGTGGTTGGCTATGAGGTGGCATTAAGCTTGGCCTGGATAAGAAGAATATAAAGAGGAGGGGGCTGTGTGTGGAAGGAGGTAAGGAAGTAGTCTTAGCTGAGTGTGGGAGAAGGGGGAGAATTAGCTGCTTTTGGGAAGGAGGAGGAGGGTGCTTTGGGGTTGGAAGCTTACCGAAATGGGGAGATTGGAGGAGAAAAGGTGTGGTTTAGGGAAAGAAAGGAAGATGAGGCCAGGTGCTTTGGTTGGGGAGCTTACCCAAGTAGGGAAAGTTGAGGTGAGTTTTGCTGTGAAGTGGAGTGTGTGGGAGGTGAAACGCGCGGTGGCGGATCAAGCAGAAGGGAACAAAGGGAGTTCCATCGTAGAGAAGGAAAGAGAGAGAGAGAGAGATGTGGAATACCTTTATTTATTATTTTTATTACTTTATTNAAGTTCTGGTGAATAGTAACATCGATCCTACACCATACCAAAAAGTCCTTGGGCTAGAAGATATTATTCTATTATATATATATATATATATATATATATATATATATATATATATATATATATATATATATATATATATATATATATATGTGTGAGCTCCGAAGTCTAGATCTCGTACTCCTGGCGACGCTCGCAGCCTATCGACGGCTCGCTTCTAGGGTACAGAAGCAGCTCCGAAGTTTGCTCGCCTATTTTCAGCGGTTCGCATAACTGCTCTGAAAATGACATCGACGATCCGTTCCTATGCTACTGCACTTGCCGACAGCTTTCCTGCTCCTCTTTCAGATTCCGAGACTGGTTTTCATATAGGTAAATCCTGCAATGTTCCACAATCATTTAACGAGGCTCTTGAAGGTGGCGGCGATCACACCTTCATTAAAAATTGAAAAAAAAATTTGAGAAGCCTGCTCTTATTCTCACAGAGGTTGAAACCAGTACTCTCGCATCTTCGTGGCGTTTTGCTATAGTGGAAAATTTTCCTTATGGTCACCCAAAACTTGAGATTCTTCTAAAAGAATTTGATGATATGAAGCTGGTGGGCAGTTGGAACATTAGTTTACTTAATGGTCGACACATAGTAATTCAGTTGTCTCATGATGTCAATTACACTCACATTTTTTCTCGGAAAGTTATCAAGATCGACAACCGTTATATGAAAATTTTGAAGTTGACTATTTGTTTTGATCCAAAAGCAGTCCCCTATCATTCCATTTTGGATAAAGTTTTCGGGGTTAAAATTACATCTGTTCAATTTGGAAATTCTCTACTTTTTAGCAACTGCTTACGGTAAACCTCTCAAGGTTGATAGTTCTACGCTTGGTGTCACCAGACCCTCTGTGGCTTGTGTTTTAGTTGAGAGGGATATCGCTCAACTAGCTCCGGATGAGATATGGATTGGAACCACTCACAGCGGGTATTGGTAAAAGGTTGAAATAGAACCACACCCTCCTTATTGCTCTCATTGCAACATATTTGGCCACAACTGTACTATTTTCTATCATTTGCATCCTCATCTAAGGCCGAATATCGTTAAAGATCAGCCACCTATCATCCCTGTTGAGAAGATGCAACCCGGTCATCTTTCCAACACCGCAATTCTTAACGAAGAACACCATACTACAGCTATAGATTCAGTTTTGCTTATACCACCCACTGTTATTGAAGAAGATTCACTTACATGCCAAGACACAGAGAGTGCTCCTTTGATTCAGTAACGGATCAGCCGGTACAATATGTAGTTGCTTCTAATATTCAACAATGTGAACATCTCCAGCACACTTTAGACCAAGATCAGTTGAGCCAATCTTCGGATGAGGAATGATAGGTCTATTCCAGGAGGAAGAAGAAGAATGGAGGCCAACTCCAGCTTGAGAATATATTGGATGATATATTGGTTACTACTGGCAATGACAATCATCTTACCAACTTATTAGCTTGCTCCTTCCCTAGAACTAGGGGCAGAGGCAAAGACCAAATTGGATTGCTCTCTTGCCACCTGATATTTTGTATTTCGACACTTTTAGATTTTTTCTTTAAGTCTTTAATGTACTTTCTGTATTTTTTAGTTTTGGATCCATTTGTGGTTTTTGTGTGGGTAGGGTGTCATGTTTGTCTTTCCACACATTGTATCTGTATCTTTNGTATCCTCTTAGATTATTTCTTTTAGTTCACAAGAACTTATATTCAAAGCAGTATAGTGCAAGACAAATGTCTATTAAAAGCATCCTCTCACACACACACACACACACACACACACACACACACACACACACACACCTACACACACACACACACACACATATATATATATATATATATATATATATATATTTAAAAAAAGGAATGGCCAAAAACTATTATACAAGCCCTGAACATCCCTCTTGCGCCTAGAATTCGAGAACCACGCCCTACACTCTGGGTGAATCGAACCCCAGACCAGAGAGAACTTACACCTCCAAAACGAATGCTCTACCAATTGAGCTGGGAACTCAAAGAACATATATACATATGTATTTGCACATGTATATATATATATATATATATATATATACATACATACATACATATTCATATATATTTGAATTTTAATAATAATAATATTATTATTATTATTATTGTTTTATTTTATATATATATATTCATCATTTATTATGATTATTATCATTTTCTTTTAATTTTATTTTTTATTATTTCTTATTTTTTTTGTTATATACATATATATAATTCATTAGTATTATTTTATACATAGTTTATTTTATTATTGTAATTTATTTATTTATTATTATTATTTTCATTATTATTATTTTATATATGTATATATATATATATATTTATTTTATTTATTATATTATTATTGTTATTTCTATTTAAATGCATCAATATTTGTGCATTTTTCGCGTACACGGCATCATAGTAAAATGACTATTCTCTTCGGGTAAAATCGACATCCCGGACGTGCTTGCATGGTTCGGTTCATCATCCAAGGTCTTCTAAACAAGCTCTTCGACGATCGAGTCAAATTGAGTTCGATTCGCACGAGGGTGGTGTGACGTTTGTGGATCAGATTAGTCGTTTAATGAGCAGGAATGCTGATCGGTTCTTGCCCGAGCAACACCTAAAGTCAAGCAGACTGCTCGCGACAGAAAGTCGTTCATCATACGTCGTAGGATCTTCTTATGGTTTTCTTGATTTCTATAGGAACTTGACTTAAGTTTCAATATGTTGGCTCCAATCGACTCAACTAAATATTGAGGATTTGAAACCATACATGTGAAACTACAAGGAGACAAGAAGTTGTTTGAATTTCTAAATAGGTGTGGGTTTCAATACTGGTTCTCTAGGATTGTCAGTAGAAAAATTCTTAGGATAGATCGTAGGCTTTAGGAGAAAGAGTTAGACCTTGTCAAAATTGAGGTCAACACATATAGAGCATCATCAAGCACCAAAATGAGAGTATCCTCATTTTCAACAACATGAGGGGCTGAGGAAGTGAGGGGTGCTCCTCTGGAGCGAAATCAGTGGCAATATCTTCTCTAGTTGTTATTTCCACTATATTAGCTAGTGGAATATGTGCTCTTTGAGTAGTTGGGTGAGACACTTCAACTCGTGGTCTCAAATTAGAATAGAACCTAAATCATTTTTCAAGTGTGTGTCCAAACATCTTGTATTGGGTGCAATAGTGTGGTTTTTGTTCCATGACATTCTGTTGTCAGTACCCATTATATGCAGTGTCAAGCCAACTTCTTCAATGTCAGGTAAAGTGATATCTCTCTCCACAAGGATCCAGGCGACATAAGACCTGGTGAGATTAAAAGTGGGTATGTCTAATTTCATTGGTTTCCCAAGCATGACCCCAATGAAATTAAAGACCTGATGGTTGAAAAGATGCAACTTAAGCCCAGATAACTTAAACTATATTGGTACTATAGGTGTTTCTTGGTTTGGATCAAATTCAGGAGACCACTTGAGCAATTTCATAGTTTTTCTTTCAATTGTGAGGTATTTCCTAAGGAAAATCATAGAATAGGCTTCGTCCGTAGTCAAATGTACCATCACATGTGTCTCATCTAATCAAAAGTTTTACGAATAACCTCAATCTTGGGATGCTCCCAACTGAAATTTCCCAATAAGAGTGAATTTGCATTTTTCAAACAGGGTAGCGACTTCGAAATCTGAAAAGATAAGAGCAGCCTTGCCACCCTTCCTAGAAGCCCTCTTAACAAACGAACAGTCGGTTATCCCTTTAAGAGAATCAAACATCACTTGATCAACAACCTTCCCAGAGTTTAGACCCTCTCCAAGCGCCTCAACAAAGAATAGGTGTTTATTCGGGGGAGGAACAATGGCCATCGAAGCATTAAGGCAAAATAACAGAGAAAGAAACTGTAGAATAACGTTTGCAAATGAGAGAGAAGGTTGTCGCAGGGGGCGTTGTCAAGCAGGTGTCGACGTCTGCGCGTAGGAAGCGAGAGGCTGCGGCTCGACGAGGCTCTGCTTTGGCGCTGCCCTCTTCGAGCACGACTAGGCGACGAGTTGCGACCTTCCCGTTTTCTTCGAGCACGACGAGACTACAAGCACGACGAGGCAAAGAGCTATGACACACCCCTTTCTGTCTTCTTTGAGCACAGGGAGGCGGCGATACTGCTCTATGCAAACCCCTACCCTTCTTTGAGCACAGGGAGGCGAGTAATAGGCTACGATCCTATTTCGGTGTAAGGATGTTGAGGGCTACTCGAGTCGCGACAGGAGTTAACCGTAGCAGAGCAAAATCCTTATATATATATA
>JXCR01118750.1:74530-93760 GCA_002079205.1 Phalaenopsis hybrid cultivar | reverse complement strand
TTTGCATCTTCTTGTTTGGTTTGAAGAAAATAAATTCATTGTAAAATAAACTCGTTAAGGGCGGTGGCTAGCGGGAAACGGCTGACAGCCGGTGGTGGCTAGGAGGGTGCGGCGTCAATTTATACAAAACATCTTATTTGGAATTCGCCCAAATCCATTGAATTCCAAAGACATTTAGAATGAACTAGAGAATGGATTCCAAATACATTGAGATTTTACGGTGCATTTTTTTTTCTTCTGACTAAGCACTTGAATTTTAAAACCCCTGCAAAAAGAACACAATGCTCCCCTTTTATTGTCGACCAAATTGCCCTTGAAATATTCTTTGTTCATCTACCCATCACGGTACCAGAAGAAACCCAAACTACAACGAAAAACAAATATTATTGTTGAAATTGAAAGGATTACAAACACGACGCTTGAAAACATGAAATAACGACAACAAAACAACAAAATAAACATAAAGACATAACACATACTCCAATACGGATTACAGTAGCAGGTAGATTTGATGGAGGGGGTACAACAACTGTTGGACTGCTTGGGACGGGCTGCTGCAACTGCAAAGTTGGGAAGAGGTGGAAACGGGTATAGCAGGATGGGGGAAGGCCTGAGAGGGTTGCAGTCAGGTTTGGATGGGTTGGGAGGCTTATGGAAGGTTCTGGAAGGGCTGGAGGGAGTTCAATGGTGAGGGCAGCAAGCTGGCAGGTGGTAAGACAGAGTGGCTAGCAGCAGGAAGGGGGTCGGAGGATTGCAGAAAGATAAATGTCTCGTCGGGCTTAAGCTACAGTTGGAGCACCATTCGAACCTTTGGAGACGGTCATCACCTCGGATGAGCTACGGTCGGAGCACCTTCTCGTCGTTAGATCAGCCCCCAGAGGACAAGAACGCCCAAGGACAGTAATTGAAATCAACAATCATCAAAAACCTCTCTTCCTAAGCAAAAAATAGCCCCTATATATAAGAGGGATTAAAATTTATATTAGACAATGCTTTCAATTAAAAAATATATTAAAAAGGAAGTAATATAATAGACAAGGATTATAATAGAGGATTTCATGGAAAATGAAACAAATTTTAGGAGTTGGGAAAGAAAAGGGGGGAGAAGGATTAGACCGCCGTTACTATAGCTGTTACAGTAACACTTCCGTGGCACATTAGTTGCCACAGTGTCACTATCTGGGGAAGCTCCTGCGTCATATCATCCATGCAAAAAAATGAACTAGCTCATGCCATGATTAAATAGTTATTAATTTAATGAAAGCATTCGGAAAAAAAGAATCCCTTTTCGAGCTTTAGGGTCAAGTTTATGTTTGTTGTTAGCATGAGTGTGAACCATGGAAGGGCAACCTAAGACCATTAATGGGATTACAAAGAAAGATCATGCGTGGGGTTACGTTTTTTGAAGATTGGTTAAAGGTATGCCAAAATTGAGGACCTGTAGTCGTATTTTGTTTATTAATTTAAAGACAATAAGAGCATCATCCCTTGGAGGTTTTTTGATAAATTATACGTAAAGGTGATGGCTCTATCTACTAGGTGGTGGTATTCTTTCTTTCAATTCCATTTTGTTAAGGGGTGTTATTATGCAAGAGTTTTAGTGTACGATGTGATTGTCAAAAAAAAAAAAAAATCTTAGATGGATGTGAAATATTATGTATATTCATCTACTATGACAATTATAAAATTCACATTAATTTAAGTTTTAATCATAGAATGAAAATTTTTTAAAACTTGTATTGCTTCATTTTTTTTAATCTCGGGAAACAAAATTGTGTGTGATCATCAATAAATATGATAAACCATCTTTTTCCCATTATGTATTTAGCTCGTAAGGTACCCTTCATATTGACTTTTCTGTTCATTAATGTGACAATTCTGTTCATATTTGACTGTAATTTTGGGAAGGAAAAGTAAAATGAACTTGCTTGGTTAGTTTGCAAATTTCACATTGAAAGAGATTACTATTATAAAGTAACAACGGGAAGATGATTTGCAAATATGAAAAACTCGAGTGGCTAAACTCATAGTGCCTGTCGACACTATTTTGGTTTAAGGAGTTGCCCGTTGGAAGCTGTTGACTGTCAGAATCGAAATTCCGTAGCCCGCTTCGGAAAAATGTTTAATATATATATGTTAATTTGGCTAACTTCAATTTTAGTTTCCTGTAGGTGCATCTTGGTTCTTGATTTGCATTAAAGATTTTAGTGTTGAAGAACAACTTTTTTATTAATCCAACGCATGGGGTTCTACTTATTCTTTCTTATTTCCGGTCCTGTCATATTAGTTATGAAGTAAATATTGGATTTTCTACGTCAATAAAATGATAAATTCATATTCGTGGAAGAGTTACAAGAGCATCATCTCTCTTCCAAAGCTCAAGGAGAGGAGAAAAAAAAAAGAATTAGATAATTCTATTTTAAAATTTTAGTGTTATTATGACGTATAAGTTCACGTTACTCTTTTTTGGGCCAAACTTTAAATTATTTCATATAAACNATATATATATCTATATATATATATATATAACTTTTGAAAAATATAGAATCAAACTGATCTCATATTTTACATAGTTCAAACGAAAGAACACTACACCTTAAGTCATGTATCTATCCCGAAACAGGCTAACTTCAATTTTAGTTTCCTGTAGGTGCATCTTGGTTCTTGATTTGCTTTAAAGATTTTAGTGTTGAAGGACAACTTTTTTATTAATCCAACACATGGGGTTCTACTTATTCTTTCTTATTTCCGGTCCTGTCATATTAGTTATGAAGTAAATATTGGATTTTCTACGTCAATAAAATGTTAAATTCATATTTGTGGAAGAGTTACAAGAGTATCATCTCCCTTCCAAAACTCAAGGAGAGGAGAAAAAAAAAAAGAATTAGATAATTCTGTTTTAAAATTTTAGTTTTAATATAAAGCATAAGTTCATGTTACTCTTTTTTGGGCCAAACTTTAAATTCTTTCATATAAACCTGGGCGTCCTTTAATTTGCACTTTGCACAATGCTTATTTGGAATTTTAATTCTAAATTAGAGTTCAGATTTTGTTTCGGAAGCTGTAGATTTAGCAGCCAGGGAATTGCTTGCTGTTGCAACTCCTGGACAAGGTTTGTGCTCCTTTCATCTTATTGTTCATGTTAATGCATCCGAAGGCTTTGTTAAATCCAACTATTTTCTTTTCCAGTGAGTCAGGTTGAATTAGATCGTGCTAAACAGGCAACGAAGTCGGCAGTTTTGATGAATCTGGAGTCTAGAGTATGTGTTTCATGATATTTTCTGAACTTTCAAATTGTTTCAAATAACTGCTTCTCAGTTAGCTTCTTACTTATTGCAACAATTACTGCAGATGGTAGCATCAGAAGACATAGGGAGGCAGATTTTGACATATGGAGAAAGGTATGCCTTTTTCACTGAACATTATGTTGATCAAGATATTGCTGGTGTTTGGTATGATATATCGTCTAAAGAAAAATCATGGTAATTGATAATTTTGTAATTTTAGTTTTCTGAACTTGTTTTCCTCAATGAATGGTCCTGATCATAAAGGATACTACTAAAAAATCAACAATTTTACAAGCAGCAATGCTAGGTTTTTATTTACTTATCATCATAATCATCATCTTCATCATTAGACTTATGCCATGTATTTGGGATTGGTTTTATGAATCTACATCATCTATTAAGTTTTGTTGGTTGTTGGTTGTTGCTTGAGTTGTTAAATCTATTTTGCTTATATTTTTTGTTAGTAACTCTCTGTCTTTGATGCTTTTGGTTTACTCTTAACCCTGTGGCAGTAGTTTTATCAACTCCCTTATTAGTTTTTCCTACTCTTTGTTGTAAAAACCTAATTGATGTGGAACACCGCATGATTATCATTTATTACATTTTGTTACTTTACATTTCATATTTTCTTTATGCTTTTTTTTTCCCCATACGATAAGGGCATGCTTGTCCTTTATTTGTTAGGAGTGATTTAGTTGTAAATTCTTATATGATGATTTTGTTGTTTTGAATACTGAGTCTCCTATATGCTTTCTTTTTCCCTCCCCTTATTCTATGAATTATATTTTTCTTGGTAGATTAATATTATCCATCTCTCTCATCAATTCTTCATTCTCTCTGGAGGCACCATANTAGGAGTGATTTAGTTGTAAATTCTTATATGATGATTTTGTTGTTTTGAATACTGAGTCTCCTATATGCTTTCTTTTTCCCTCCCCTTATTCTATGAATTATATTTTTCTTGGTAGATTAATATTATCCATCTCTCTCTCATCAATTCTTCATTCTCTCCGGAGGCACCATCAATTGTAAAATGCTTCCACTTTCACATTAGTTGGTGCTAAGGCCAAAAATAATTGCTCTGATCACACTACATAATTCACTAAAAATCCATTATTTACTCTCAATTTTTTGCCTTCCCACTTGCAAATTATATCGTGTTGGAAAGTGCCAATCTGCATGCGGGCTTAGGATGGAATTTTTTTCCTTCCTTTAGNCTAAAAATCCATTATTTACTCTCAATTTTTTGCCTTCCCACTTGCAAATTATATTGTGTTGGAAAGTGCCAATCCGCATGCGGGCTTAGGATGGAAATTTTTTCCTTCCTTTAGAATATNCTAAAAATCCATTATTTACTCTCAATTTTTTGCCTTCCCACTTGCAAATTATATTGTGTTGGAAAGTGCCAACTCGCATGCGGGCTTAGGATGGAATTTTTTTCCTTCCTTCATAATAGATTTCACTAATTGTGTTTCTTTTTATTAGATATTTCCTATTTTCTATTTTTCCTATTTGGTGGGATTCCTATTTTTTTCCTTTATCATATATATATATATATATATTGTAAGGTGTAGTGCATTGAGCTAGCCAGAAATAAAACTATTTGGCAGATTTCTACATGGTATTTGAGTTGCCATCCTAATTCGTTCACATTCACTGTCATTGTCTTGTTCTACGTGTTTCTACCATCCTCTGAATCAAGTGCCGAGGCGTTCTTTGTCTTGATTGTTTCTCTACGTCTTCAGCTACCGCTCTGAGCCAACCTCCCCGCCTTTCACAACGACCGATCCCTAGGATTTTTCAACGTTGTCTTTGGCGTATCCAACGATGCTGTCTTCGACTTATCTAGTGACAACGATCTTCCTCTACGTTCACACAAATCGCATACGGCATGGACGGCGTTGGTCCTCTATGTTACAAGAGATTGCAGAACAGTGATTTAGCTTCTGCGATCAAATTCTGCAGATCATTCGAGCATTTTGTTCAATTTTTTGTATATTGTTTCTTCCTTTGGTTTGCTAAAACAGCGATCTGTCATCGATTCTAGTATTTAACTCGCCATAGTCACTCTTTCATGAATTGCCGACTTACAAATCCTCTTTCCGAACTCATGGAAATCGAGGCTATGCACCTCCCTCTAGTTTCTGTTTGCTCATCCAGTTGAGCAGTCAAAGTAATAGTTTTCTCTCTAATTTTATTCTCTTGTCCAGTCGATCAGTCAAAACTAAGATTTGTCTCACTTTTCTTTGTGCAACAGGTCTTCTCAATTTGGGCCATAGTCACTCTCTCTAGTTCTTCGTTGGAAGCATATCGAGAGCCAATGCCAGATCTTCAGTCCCTTTCTCACCTGAGAACCATTAATTATATTGTCATAATTTTCTTCAATGGTTTCAATCTGTTTTCATGTACATTTGTGGCAGTGGGAAAGATTGACATCTCACAAGCAAAATTTCGGCTCCAGAAATGATAGTTTCTAAATATCGGGCCTAAAATATTGACGATCACATAGTTATGTTATGATTAATAAATTTCATGACCATAGAAATTGGAGAAAACTTTCTACTTTATAGGACAATCAAAGAGATATGAGAGGTTGCATGTGAAACCTGCTGTAATATTGAAAACTCCTCAAAGTTATTTGTGGTTGAGACAAGACTACATCATCTATGATATGGAGAATTGAGCCAAACTCAACATTTCAACACTCTCACACTATTGGCTGCAATTTGATATATATGAGGTTTATCTTTGGAAATATTCTGACAACTCTACATCATCTAGTAAACCACATTTTCATTCTGGAGGCCTTTGCCGAAGTTGAAGGTAGAAGAACAGAAAGAATAAAGAAGTGGATGATGAGAGACAATCATATCACATAATCTGTTGAAGGATGAGTCTTGTATACTCAAAACACCTCTTAAATAGTAAGTCCAGAAAAGACAGCCATGGTGTGATCCTTGTATGAAACTTGGTTATGTGAAGGAATTTTTTTTTAACTTACACAGTAAACTTCAAATTGGAAGCCATCTAATTAAAGATATAAGAGGGAGAATCATGCAAATGTTGTTTTTGCAACTAGCAACAATTTAGAGTTCAGCCCGTTCATCTGGGAGTAAATTGAGATAATGCGGAAAATATTTAATAATAGTCTAGTTTTGGACAAGTATTACAATTCTTTGTCGAGCAACCTATCAGCCTGTTAGCACACCAAGGTATCTTCTCCCTTACTTTTAGTGTCCAAAGTAATAAATTAAAACCTTGGATAGTCAACTCCAAAGCCTCAGGTCACATGACGGGTAGGGGTGTGCGCTGTTTGGATAAATCCAAAAAACTAAACCGAACTGAGCCGTTTTAATTTTTCTCAAAATTATTTTTTTTTTCAGTTGAAACACAAGCACTACTTAAACCACATTTATTATGCCATCATCAATAAATAACTCATTAATTCTACTGACTTAATGATTTTATATGATCATGTAAATGTTAACTTATTGGTCGATTCTCTTGTAATAAAATTCTTTGCTGCTTTGGTTGAACTTTGACAAATCTACTACTCTTGGCAGGAAGCCTATCGATCATTTCCTTAAAGCTGTTGAAGAGGTTACTCTCCATGACATTGCTTCTCTTTCTGAAAAGATAATTTCTTCTCCCCTCACATTTACCTCCTGGGGTGACGGTATGTTCTCATTTCAGATAAACATGATTTAGCCTTCTACAGTTCATACATACATACATGCATACATACATGCATACATACATGCATACATACATACATACATACATACATACATACATATATACATACATACATACATACATACATACATACATACATATATATATATTTCTTTATTTATTTATTTACAGATTATTAAATATGTTCCAGAATCATTTTATTTACTCTGATGTTCTCTCTCTCTCTCTCTCTCTCTCTCTCTCTCTCTCTCTCTGTAGTTGTTCATGTGCCCAGTTATGAATCAGTGAGCCGAAGGTTCAACTCCAAATGAGAAATTTTCTGCGAGTAAGCAAATGTTTATTTTTTCTCAAAAATTTTGCATATTTTGAGCTGCCTTCATTTATTTCCCAGCATCTGAATTGGTCTCCACTAAATGAAATATTTATTGAAAGAATAAGTTATAGTTTAGCTGAGATCTCAAAATACTTTTATTCGGGATAACATTGAGATACGCCAATATTCTTCTTTAAATGGAAATTCAAATTGCAAAACTTGTGTTATTTCATTGTTTTTTATTTTATAAACCAAAATCTCTCGTTTTTCTCGCTGAGGTTGAGCTTGTCATTTTCTTTATGTGAAGGTGTTATTTTAAAATTTGATGTGATTTCATGTCGAGAGTTTATGTTAAAAGTAAATTCTTGTGGTAATGTTAGAATAAATTTTAAATATTAAACCCAATGTTATTGTCATTCTAAATACATTAAATTGCTGTCATTATTTATAAAATATTGAAGTTTGTTTTTTTAATCAAAATAACATTAGATTTTGCTACTGGTGCTGTTTAGTTGTAAGAAGATTCACGTTTTTTAGTAGTTTAAAGCAGGAATGTATTTTGTAGTAGGGATAAGTGCATAAATACCACTTAAAACGTAGTTATTTACAAAGTTTGTGCTCACTTGAAGCATTTATGAAAAATATGGTTTGGGGTTTTATGATAAATTTTGAAATTTGAGTGAGATATGAAAGAATTGATGCGATGGTGCTATTCTTTTTGACATGATTCGAGTGCTATGTAAATATTGTTATTTATAAAACTCTTCAAGTTGCTTTTAAAATAAATGCAAGTGGATTGATTTTGTTGTTTGATTGGTTGTAGTATAGAATATTATTTACCATTAAAATGTAGTGATAAAATTATGTCATTTTTTGATAAAAGAAATGCATAAAATTAAGTGTTGTTGAGATGAGAATGGTTAGGTGGATGAGTGGCTTTACACTTTAGAGACAAAATGTGAAATAAATATATCCATGATAGAGTTGGTGTAACTCCTGTGGCAGACAAACTTAGAGAGAGCCGTCTTAGATGGTTTGGTCACATTAAGCATCGACCATCTGATGATCTGGTTAGGAGAGTAGATGTTTATGTTAAGAAAGGTAGAGGCATGCCTAGAAAGATTTGCGCATATTGTATAAAAAATGATCTTAATTTATTAGAATTAAATGAAAATATGACATTCAATAAGACATAATGGAGAAAAAGGATTCATATAGCCAACCCCACTTAGTGGGATAAAGGCTTGTTGTTGTTGTTGTATGAAAACATTCAATAGCTGAGCTACTTAAATGTTTATGATCATATCTTGAATCTCATCAAAGTAGAAATTATGAAGTTATAGAATAGTTGATTTATTTTATCAATTTAACCATGAATAAAACAACAAACCTTTATCCCACTATATGGGGTTCGCTAAATGAATTCTTTTGCTCCATTTAGTTCTATTGAGTATCATATATTCATTTAATTGTAGTAAATTAAGATAATTTTTATACAATGTTCCCGAGTCATTTTAGGTTTACCTCTATCTTTCTTAGCATAAGTCAAATTTATAACATGTATTCTCTTAACTGGGTCAACAGATGGTCGGAGTTTAATGTGACCATATCATTCAGGACGACACTCTCTAATCTTATCTGCCATTGGAGCTACTCCAACCCTTTCACATGTTTATTCATTTCACATTTTATCTCCAAGTGTAATGCCACCCAGCCACCTGAGGATTCTCATTTCAACAACACTTAATTTGATATTATTCTTCTCTTTTATAGGCCGACATTTTATTCTATAAAACAGTAAGATCTTGCCACTATTTCAACAATTGTTTTCTATCACACAATAGGCTCGATGCATTCCTCCATTTCTACCATCCAACTTGAATTCTACTAATAACATCCTCATCTATATTACCATCGCTTTGAATAATAAACTTGAGATACCTAAAACGTTCACTCTTTTTAATGACTTTATCACTCATTGTTACAACCCCTAGATCTACTATTACTCAAATTACATTTAATGTATTCAATATTATATTTACTTAAAAGAAAGCATTTAGATTCTAAATTTGACTTTCATAATTCAAGTTCTTCTTGAATTCTCTCTCGTATGATCTGCAAGAAGGATATTATCAGCGAAAAGCATTCACCAAGGGACATCCTCCTGTAAATGTCCAGTATAACTTAAATAAAAAGATATGGGCTTAAAGCTGATTCTTGATATAATCCAATTGAAATGGAAAAATACTTGGTAAATCCTCTATGTTCAAACACAAATAATAACTCTAGTATTACATATCTTTAATGATTTAAATGTAAGCAATATCAATATCTTTCTTTTCTAGAACTCTCTAAAGTACTCTTAGAATCCTATCTTAAGCTTTTTTAAATCAACAAAAATCATATATAGATTTTCCTTACTCTTTCTGTACTTCTCCAGTAAACCTCTCAATAAAAGTTTAACTTTCATTGTAGACTTGCCTCACATGAATCCAAATTAATATTGAGAAATTTTGGTAGCACATTGTAATCTGTATCTAATTACACTTTCCCATAACTTTAATGTATGAGACATTAAGTTAGTTCTTCTATAATTTGCATTCTTATTCATACCCTTTATTCTAAAAAATAGGAACTCGTAGACTCTTTTTCTAGTGTTTGGATATTTTCTTAGTTTTTAAAATAAAATTAAAAAATTTAGTAAATCAAGAAATTTTCCTATCTAAACATTTAAACTTTTTTTTGGAATATCATTACATTCTACTGTAGATTCTACTGTCTTTCACATTTTATTTCTTTAAAATTTCATCAACTTTTGTTTTACTATTGTGCGGTAGAAATAAAATTTTTTCGTTATTATTATGGTGTTATGATCACTAAAATTGATCTGATTTTAACAACATTTATTGAAATGTTTGTCAAAACATATCACATATCTATTTTGATCATCTTTATATAATTTTTTTTTAATTTTCATTTTTAACACTAATTTTCATTTTTAAAATTCATTTTAAACGCTAAGCAAATGAGCCGAACACAAACATATTTTTTGAGCTCAAAATATAAACGAGCCAAACACGAGCCTCGTGTTCGACTCGTTTACACCCCTAGCTATGCATCTTTATAGTCTGAAGCACCTCTCATTTGCATCACTATACTCATCACATTAATTGTAAAAAAAGTAACAACTCAAATTGTTTCTTACCCCATTGAATGTTCCCTCTTCCTAGTTTTAAAAATTGATTTATTGTTGGATTAAAGAGGTTCTATTTATCCACAAAATATCAATTAGTATCATTTAATCATAACAAATATTGATTATATCATATTAAATGTGTTCTCGTGTGTGTGTATATATATAATATATGTGTGTGTGCGCGTGCAACAGGTGGTCTGTTTCGGGTTCAAATTCATCTTGATTGAATTAGCACATATGACGGTGGACATGCACATATTGCCGTCCATCTTTCTAAAAAAGTTATATTTGTGTGTATCTAAACAAAATGATAATATCAATTAGTAACTAACATCCTTGTCTCCTCACTTTGCACGTTTCCTTTTGCTCACTCGATTTCTGAAAGTGAAATCATTACCATGTATTTGTTATAATCCATAGATATGAGAGGCTATAAGGATGCATAATGTCAAGGTTTCTATTGTAAGGTAATGATTACACTTCATAAATAACCACAAAATCATTCATAAAAGAACCAAATCTATATTTTACATAGGTTCATAATGATGAATATAATAAATTAAGGGCTTATTTGGGATTATTATTATTTTTTTATTTTTGTCTTATTGTAATTTATTGCATATTTTTTTTGTGGAAAAAAAAATAAATTAATTTATTTTTAAAAATTTTCAATAAATAAAAAAAAAGTTTTGAATAGTTTTTAAAATAAGTTAAAACATGTTATAGCATTTCAAAAACATTTTTTTTAAGTAAAAAAAAAAACATAAAATTAATGTTACATATCTTGTTATATTTTATATCTTGAATGTCATTGAACTCTTTTAAATGCTACTTTATGGTGTAGCGCATACTTCTTATGTGTACGCGTACACCTAAACTTTCATATCTACGTACATGATACTTTGGTGCTTTAAACTTATTGTTGAAAATGTAAATTTAACTTTTTTCAAAAGCAACAATTAAAGATTTGAATGTTGTGCGGAAGTAACAATAGTGTTTTCAAAAAGTTGCAATTGGTATTACAAGTTTATTTTATTTTGAGAAAATCAGAGCGGAGTTTTTAAGCAGTTGTCACACTTAGGGTTTGTTTGGGGCAGCTTGTGCATTTCAGAATAAGCGGCCTGCGTTTAGTGTAAAAAACTCAAACGCGACAGACAACGTTTTCAAAAAAGCTCAAACCTAATGGTTATGCGGCGTTTTAAAAAACGCAGCCGCACTTATAATCTACCCCAAACGGGCCCTAAGTGTGACAATGCAAAAAACTTAATTTTACAAAGCCTGAGTGCTGTGAGACAATGCACTGCTGCCTTAAACACGTAGAAAATTTATCATTCCCTTCCGATCGCAAATTATTATATATTTTTTAATCAAATTATTAATATCAATAAAAAATATTTTATCAATTAGGTATGGAGTGTCTTGTGTTCTTGTTGGGATTTTTATGGCAGTGGCATGCTTATGCAAACAATATTTATAATCACTATTTAAATTCTATAATGCACAAATCAAATATATTAAAAAAATTAGTAATATAATAATATTTTTTTTATCAATTTAGTATATAATAATCTAATTTAGAATATTTTTTAAAATATTTTAAAAATAATTTTAAATTAAAATTTTGGAATATGACATTTTAATTATTTTTCCCATTTTTTTCTTAGTCATATGAACCAAAATATCATTTTTTTTTCTATAAAATATTATAATTGCTTACATTACAAGCTGAAGCAGTTTCACATGAAATCGTTTTCACACCTTTTTTTTTTCTTTTTTATGTTCCATTTTAATATTTTAAATTAATTAAAAATTAGAAATATATCATAATTGAACAATTAGTTCTCATTACCAAAATATCATATTTTTTATTTTTTATTTGAAAAAATAAAAATAAAAAATCTTTCATTATAAGTTGATTGAACGTTCATGAGAGAACAATATTAGCAATAGTGATGAAGTAGACTTGCTAATTGATTTATTACACTACTTGAAAGAAAGCAACAAAGAAACAAGTTTCATGAACCCAACAATGATGGTGAATGATAATAATAGAATTTTAAACAACTTACAGGTAGCGTTGATGCGTGCTAGGAGATTTGTTGCGGTCTGGTGATAGATAATCGCCTTAGCATTATACTAGAATTTAACACACATTCAGATGAAAGAAAAATAATTAGTAGAGACAGAAAATTTTTAGGTGAAAAACTCGTAAAGGGAAACAAAATATATCCACTATAAATTAGATAATACAATTACAGTCCCTCGTCAAGTACAGTCCCTCGTCTCACATATGGGAAATGATTAACCACACTTCAGAGTTACGTCAGTGTGCGAATGAACTTGTTGTAAGAAATGAGCGGCAGAAGATGGTGATCAGCTACAACTGGCGATTGATGGTCGGCAGTGATTAGCGGCGAGGTGATGCTGGATTTTAGATCTTTCTCTATGCTTCAAGTTCTTATTCAGACTTCAAGCTCTCTCTCTCTCCTCTTCCCCATCATTAGAGGAGTGGGGTTCTATTTATAGGGTCACGGTTACAACTAATGAATAAATATGAAATCACTTTGATTGGATGACCTACAGAGATTCTCTCGATCAGATGATGTTTGATGGACATTTATGTTCTTAACGATGTCAGAATTGTGCAATCTTGGGCTCATTAGATTCGTCTCGCCGAGACACTTGATCCGGCTATAAGCTTGCCAGATTTGATATTTGTTTGACCTTCTAAATATGTCAAAATAGCTACAAAAACAGTTTAATAGCCTGATATGGACTTGATTTGGTCTAGATTGAACCAATTTCGATATCATTGGGTTTGTCTCATCGAGTAAGTTTGACTGTAAGTTTGTTGAAATTGGAGCTCTGGATGACTTTTTATTGAAGTTTGAATATTTTTTTTTTCTCAAAAGATCATATCGAGGTCAATGTCATGCCTCAAAATTCATGTGGGATGATGAAAAATTGTTGATGGGGTATCAATGGCACACATTGTGTTATGGGTTAATACAAGGCTATAATATAAAATCATATTACACATATATCATACGTACACCACAGATTTGTGAGTATTATCAATTAAATAGGCAAGTTCTTATGTACAAAACCAAGCCAGCTCGCTTGACAATTGGGAGGCCGGATGGTGGAAAAATAAATGGGAAGGTTTTTTCATTTTTTTTTAAATAAATTTGGAATGAGTCCAAGGTCACAAGCTGAAATAAGAGAATTAATTCAAATTTCAATTTTATGAGTATTATTTTAATTACCTTTGTCATCAATATGAGAGATTTTTTAGTCTATAAATAGACAAAGGAGATGAGGATGGAGTTGGAATTCTCATCCCTGCTCAACAACTAATATGAGTTTCTCATAAAGAAAAGGTCTTCCCGAAAGTTATTCCCGCCCTGCCTAGTAGGAACTTCGGGATCCTCTTTCATGGATAAGCATGAGAATGCCGCGCCGAAAATTATTCTCGACCTTGCCTAGTAGGACCTCAAGGATTTTCTTTCACAGTATTCTCTTGTGAAGAAATAGAAAAAAATTCTCCTGAAAGTTATCCTCTACCCTGTCTGGCAGGATCTTCATAATTTTCTTTTGCGGTCTTCTCTCGTGAAGAACTAAGAGAAAGTCGTTTTGAAAATTATTCCCGACTCTACCTAGCAATACCTCCAAGATTTTCTTTCGTTGTCTTCTTTTGTGAAGAAGCAGAAGAAATTCGTCCAGAAAGTTATATCCGACCCTGGCTAGCAAGGTCTCCGAGATTTTCTTTTGTGGTCATCTCTCTTGGAGAAACAGAAGAATGTCTTTTAAAAGTTATCCCCAACCTTACCCAGTAAGACCTCTCTGATTTTCTTTCCTATGTTGTTGATGTGATTTCTGGAGGATATCCTCACCTAGAAATTGGTGGAAGTATATAAATTTGAGGAGGAGATGTCGACACAATTTGAAGATGTACTGACTAATTGCTCTTTTATAGTTCATGTTGATCTTTGTAGTATTTCAATCGTCTGATGTCGCATTTGTATATAGTAAAAAAAAATATTTTTTTTGTATGTCATTAACTTGCTTGATGCAATAAAAATTCTAACCTTACGTCTGAGGTTGTTTTTGCCTCACTACTGGGGTGTTGTTACCCAACTTTTGGGCTGCCACTATCCCACTTCTGGCGTATTGTTGATTTCAACATCTTCTGAGGCTTATGCCTGTTAAGGTTCTATAGTTTCTCTATCATACAAAAGTTTGCAATCAAAGTTAGCACGTGCATTTTATATAAAAAAAGAATCACATACCTTTTGAGGCTCGTGCCTTTTAAGGTTGTGCCCTCTTAGGCCTGTATCTTCTGAAGCTCATGCCTTCTTAGACTTAGGTCTTATAGGAGCTTGAAATGAACTAATGTCTTTTGAGGCTCATAGTCTGCTAAGGTTTTTTATGTACCTATGTTTTCTAAGGCTCGTAGTCTTTTGAGGTCTTTGATATACCTGTACCTTATGATAGCTTCCTATTGAGCCTTGTCTCTTGTGTTTAACTTTTAGGGATACCATAGCTTCTCATCGAGTCTTATCTTTTGGTCTTGACTTCTAGGAGTATGGTAGCTTCCCATTGAGTCTTAGCACTTGGACTCAACTTTTAGGGGTATTGTATCTTCCCATCGAGTTTTGCTTTTTAGGCTCGACTTCTAGGGGCATGATAACTTCTCATTAATTCTTACCTCTTGGACTTGACTTTCGGAGGTATCGTATTTTCTCATCAAATATTGTCTCTTAGGCTTGATTTCTAGGGGCATGATAGCTTTCTATTGATCTTGCCTTTTGTGCATGACTTCTAGGGGTACCATATCTTCCCATTGAGTCTTGTATTTTGGCCATGACTTCCCTGTCCACGGTAACTTCCCATTTTGTCTTGCCTCTTGGGCTCTGCTTTCAGGGGTACTGTATCTTTTCATCGAGTCTTGTCTCATGGGCTTGACTTCTAGAAGTAAGGATGGGAACCTTGTCTGTCCCTTGCACTTAAAGGAACTTTCTATACAAAAAAAAAAAAAAACACTTCGTGAGGGAATAGCAAAATTTACTGAATAACTGTTTTTAAAGTAACATGAAAATTTTTGCTAGAATAAAAATAGAGGTTTATATGCAAATCTTTTACTAAAGTAAGATAATTTGGAGTTGTATTTCTCATTCAATAACTCCAAATATTTTCTTCTGATTCCCATCACCTCATTCATGTAAGTAGCGACCAGGTGACCTTGGTGTATCAGAGGTTCAATTTCTTCATTTATTAAAAAAAACATCTTTCTGTTGAATGCTCTTTTGATTGGTGGAAATGACAGTACTGAAAATGGTCTCTACGATCTGAAATTTTTAATGACATTAGCCACTTGATGACCTCTTCATCCTTGTTGATTGTTAGGATGTTGACACATGATGTGTTTAATTACATGTGTTCTTTTTCTGATATAAGCTCATGATTCCCATGCACTCTGAATTTTTTTTCAATGTGAGATTTGATCGACATCTCCAACCTATTCTTGCCCTTGCCCCCCAATTGCTTGATTTTTTTCTTATGTGCGCTGATGACTGTATCGACAGAGATTTGAGCTTCGATACGATGAAAAAGATTGGTGTAAGATCGAACAATCTCCCTCATCAATGATGAGAAGAGAAGTCATGGGCAGAGACCTTTTAGAAATGCCCCCCTCAGTAGTTCAGATTCCACTCTTGGGATTTGGTGAGCTTAAGTATAGAACCTACAGAAGTATTCCTTGAGTGGTTCCCCCTCATTCTGGGAATTCCTGAGAAATATAACGAGTCTTTGATGATATTTATATTTGCTATGAATTGCTCCGTAAATATCCTAACAAGCTCATTAAAGGTGTCGATATTGCCCCCATAAGAGAGTAGAATCATGTGCGAGCTTGACCCTTGAGAGTGGCCAGAAATACTTGACATAGAAGCTCATTAGACACACGTTGAATGTGCATGATAGTTTGTTAGTGGTCATTATGCTCGTAGGGGTCAGTTGCCCTTTCGTAGGCGTTGATGTTTGGGAGCTTGGGATGGGGTGTTGGAGAACCACCTTTGCCAAAGGAGAGGATCCCTGGAAATGCGGCGAGTGGGGAAGCGATTTTTATTCTTCTGAGGAAAATTTTCTTGGACTAGGCGTCATAGCTCATCACGAATGACATCATTAGGAACGACAGTAAGGCATGGGCAGTGCTAAGTGAGCTGCACGAAATAAATGAGTTGAACTTACATTATCTAGAAGGTCAACATCCCAACCTAACAGAGGAAAGGTTCCCTCACAGGGAAGGATCACGGTACAAGTATTTTCATGTGTCGCTTTTCCTGATGGCTCTTGAATCGGTGGCAAGTAAGCTCCATTGGGTAGCAGTTTTCGGCCCTAGTGTAGGAGTTGTAGAGTCTCCAGTTGAGACACCTCCATCATGTGTACTCGGTCTTTTGTAGAAGGGCTTGAGGCAACTTCGCCAATGAGTCAATGCCTTCTAGAGTGGATGCAGAGGCCTCACACCCTTGGCTTCGTGACTGCCTTATAAAATGATACTTGTTGGAGCGAGATGATCCTTTGCTGCGAGTCTTGTGTCTGATGGCCATGCAACAAGTCTCACGAGTTCTTTAGTAATGAGAATGGTTGTTCCCATATATGACGTCAAACTGATGTGTGTTAGAAGATTCATGACGATAGAGTAATAAAGTATCATCTTAGTATTACGTGAGAATTCATCTCACACTCAGTTGAAAGAAAAACAAAAAGTAGAGACGTCAGAAGTATTTTATGTAGAGAACCAGTAAAGAAAAAAACCACGAGGCCTGACCTAGCTGAAAGAATCCACTATAATCTGAAGATTGCAAGTACAGTTCCTCATCTTACAGTTGGGAAAGGGTTAAACACTATTTAGAGCTACAACGTTGGTGCGTAGATGAACTTAGTGCAAGAAGTCAGCGGCGGACGATGTTGATCGGCGACAACCGATGAGTGATGGTCGGCAGCGGTTGACAGCTAGTGGTTGGCGACAAGGTGATGCTGGACTTTAGCTTCTTCTCTAAGTTTCAAGCTCTTTTTCAGGCTCCAAGCTCTCTCTCTCTCTCTCCTCTTCCCCCCTCATGAGAGGTGCAGGGCTCTATTTATAAAGTTCTGGTTGTAATTAATGAAGAAATATGAATCACTCTGTTTGGAAGACCCAAAGAGATTCCCTTGATCAGATGAAGTTTGGTGGACATTTTAGTGTCTTAGTGATATCATAATTGAGTAAACTTGGGCTCCTTGGATTCATCCTGTCGATATGCTCGATTCAATTATAAGCTTGTTAGATTCGACATTCGTTTGACCTTTTAAATATGTCTGAAATACTACCATTAGCGGTTTCAATGTCTTGATCGGGACTTGATTTGGTTTAGATTGGACCAATTTTGATATCATTGGGTCTGTCTCGTTGAGTCGGTTAGTTTGAACTTAAGTTTGTTGAAATTGGAGCTCTGGATAAATTTTAATTAAAATTTGAATATATTTTGCTTAAAAGATTGCATCGAGATCTATATCATATCTCGAAATTCATGTCGTACAATAGAAATTTGTTGATGGTGTATCAAGCATAATTTTTAAGTACATGGGATTTGAATTTGCTGTAAAATTCTTATTTCAAATCATTACATTTTATCACAAGTAATTATAGATGTCAAAAAATGATGCCTCTTATGAAACTAAAAAATTGATGTTTCTTTTGACATGACTTTCAGTTCGGATTTAGGCTTAAAACACAAGTCAAGTTAAAGGACATTTGGGTTAGGATTAGAATTTTTGACTTGTTTAATAAACATGTTAGGTTTAGATCAGACCAGACCCAAACCTAACTCCTTACTTAGATTGATAGCTCGGCTTAGCCTATAAGTGGGTCCGCCATTGGGTTTTTTCGTGTGACATTGCTTTATTATGTTTTTTTTGTGATAATGTAGGAAAGGAAGTAGCTTTCAAGGTCATGTGATTACAAAAGAACATTTCTTGTCATTTGAAGCAATTGATGTTTAGGTTTGTCAAACATGTGTGATTATAATAGAATAATGGCATGTAGGATAATTGTGTTTAAGCCTTGGGTGTCCATATAAATAGGCCTTAATACCATTAAGAATAAGAGAATCTTTGGTTACCACCCAATCATTTAACTATGTAAAAATATTAAAATTTAATTAGTACAAATTAAAAAAAAAATCTAATTAAAAAATGAAGATAATATAATTGTTGATTGATCGTTCATGTATCATTCTCATCCTAAAATATTTTTTAAAAATTTTAAATTTTCATATGATTCAATTTTTGTCGAAGGAGTGAAAGAAGGGGAAGAAGTAGAAAAATCAATGTATATGATCCGCTGACGTCNTTTATACTATAATACTATTAATGACTTTCAGACTTGGACCAGTTTGATTAGCCCTGTTGGGACACAATGTGAGCATATGATCATGCTATATAAAGAAAATATAATCTCATCACTCTAACAATGTGATGTTATTTCAAATGCAATGATATTTTGATAAGAGTCCTAAAATGCAAATAATCTATTTTTATTATTTTTTATGAATTTTTTTCATTGGAAAGACATGGCTTTTTGTTTAATAGGATAATAATCAGATTNTAGGCGCTAAGTATTCGGACCTAGTATATAATAACAACAAAATTTAGAATTTTTTAAATGTTGACATTATAACTGTGAGTTTAAGAGAGGGTGG
>JXCR01118750.1:27350-53922 GCA_002079205.1 Phalaenopsis hybrid cultivar | reverse complement strand
CTCTCTCTCTCTCTCTCTCTCTCTCTCTCTCTCTCTCTCTCTCTCTCTCTCTCTCTCTCTCTCTCTTAATTGACTGCAGCTCAACATATATATAACAACAGAATACAACCAAAATTCTCCTCCGCATACTGACAAAAATACCATAACAGCTCGCAGAATTCTACGACTCTCCCATCTTCTTCTTCCTCATCACATGATCAGCTCAGAAACCCAACCAACGTCCGGCACAGCCTGTGCAGCCGTTTCGTTTTCCGGCCGGTTCACCCCGCTCTCCTTGCTCACTCTCTCGTACATCTTAGCCCTAAGTGCTCTCCCAGATTCCACCCTCCCCACCCCCTCCTCCTTCTCCCAATCGCTCTCCAAATCCAGCCATCCACCACCCCCACCCGACCCCGCCGCCGTACTACTCGCCGGCAAACTACACAATCCGTGCCCAACTACCTTCCTCAAATGCACCGTCCCAATCGATACACTTACCTCGTTAATCGCCGCCCGTCGCATCCGCAGACCACTAGGCGACACCGGGGGAGAATTCGCCGGCGACGAAATCGGCGGCGAGATCAAAGTAGATGTCGGCGAAGAAGGGATTATCCCCTTTGAAAAATACAAATCTAGGGCTTGGTTCCGGTTCCGGTTCCGATTCCTTTTCGGCGAACCGTCATAAGAATCAATCGATTGCGAATTCTGCTGTAACTGAATCGGAGGAACCCGGAGCTGCTCCGGCCTGTGAGCAAAAAAGCATACCCTCCGGCGGCAATCCATACCGTCTTTGCAGTGCTGGGTACGGTACCTCGCCGGATGAAGCCAACATTCAAAAACCCCATGTGCAAACTCACAGGCATCGCCCTTCTTACAATCCCCCTTTCGAAAATTAGGGCAACCCACGCCGAAATACTGGTATTTTCTCGGATCCCGGCGGCGAGCTTTTTCCCCGGGATGAGCGTAAGGACATTCGGTCCAGTCGTGAGATCGGCTCCGAGTACACAGCCTTATCTTGAACTCGTACATCCGGAACTCATTGGAGGAGTATTGTTCCGACCGGAGGTCGGTGAGCTCCGCCGTCTCGGTGGCTTCCGCCCTAAGGTAGCACTGAAGCTCAGCGAGCGCCGCTTCTGTAAGTAAATAATCGCCGGAAATTGTGCTGGGTAGGTAATCGTCGAACGGCGGCCTTGAGGGCACCTTCACCGTCGGATTTTGAAGAATGCTGTCCGCCATTATCAGTCTGGTTTTACGCCGAATGAAAAAGCACTTAGAATATATAAAGGCGAGGATGATTTGTTTAACTATGATTAACATGACTAGGGTTAGGACTGAAGAATTAGGGAAATTATTAAGAATAAATATACACAAACGTACGTATAGGAAGGGGATGGATAATTGTGTGCTGTTAGATACGTGGGAATGTAGTTATGTATTTTTAACCTTACATGTGATTGCCTTTAGATTAGCGGTCTAAGCGAGCGAGCGAGCCCGGACTTAGCTCTTATTCGACCCTTTAATTTTTTTTTTTTTTGTGTTCAACTCGTTAGTATTTCAAATTGGAAAAATGTGTTTGTATTCGGCAGGTTTGCTTAACAAGTCGAACATGAGCTGTTCGTGAACAAAGAATCGTTTTGACAACGCTAATCATGCAGTTATAGAATGTTGAGGGTTAGGATAAGATTTAAATCTTATTAATTATATAATGACATCATTTGAATTAATTTAATATATTTTTATTCTGTTTTTTTAGCTAATAATTTTAATTGATTATAAATCTTTATAGTCTTATAATCAATTAAAATATTTAAAGATAATACTCATCAATATACTTAGAGCTGTCAAAACGGCTTGTTGTTCGCGAACAACTCGTGTTCGGCTCGTTTGCTAAGTTAACGAGTCGAACACNGGCGACACCGGGGGAGAATTCGCCGGCGACGAAATCGGCGGCGAGATCAAAGTAGATGTCGGCGAAGAAGGGATTATCCCCTTTGAAAAATACAAATCTAGGGCTTGGTTCCGGTTCCGGTTCCGATTCCTCTTCGGCGAACCGTCATAAGAATCAATCGATTGCGAACTCTGCTGTAACTGAATCGGAGGAACCCGGAGCTGCTCCGGCCTGTGAGCAAAAAAGCATACCCTCCGGCGGCAATCCATACCGTCTTTGCAGTGCTGGGTACGGTACCTCGCCGGATGAAGCCAGCATTCAAAAACCCCATGTGCAAACTCACAGGCATCGCCCTTCTTACAATCCCCCTTTCGAAAATTAGGGCAACCCACGCCGAAATACTGGTATTTTCTCGGATCCCGGCGGCGAGCTTTTTCCCCGGGATGAGCGTAAGGACATTCGGTCCAGTCGTGAGATCGGCTCCGAGTACACAGCCTTATCTTGAACTCGTACATCCGGAACTCATTAGAGGAGTATTGTTCCGACCGGAGGTCGATGAGCTCCGCCGTCTCGTTGGCTTCCGCCCTAAGGTAGCACTGAAGCTCAGCGAGCGCCGCTTCTGTAAGTAAATAATCGCCGGAAATTGTGCTGGGTAGGTAATCGTCGAACGGCGGCCTTGAGGGCCCCTTCACCGTCGGATTTTGAAGAATACTGTCCGCCATTATCAAGCTGGTTTTACGCCGAATGAAAAACGACTAAGAATATATAAAGGCGAGCATGATTTGTTTAACTATGATTAACGTGACTAGGGTTAGGAATGAAGAATTAGGGAAATTATTAAGAATAAATATACATAAACGTACGTATAGGAAGGGAATGGATAATTGCGTGCTGTTAGATGCGTGCGAATGTAGTTATGTATTTTTAACCTTACATGTGATTGCCTTTAGATTAGGGGTGTAAGCGAGCGAGCGAGCCCGGACTTAGCTCTTATTCGACCCATTAAAAAATAATTTTGTTTGTGTTCAACTCGTAAGTATTTCAAATTGGAAAAGTGTGTTTGTATTCGACACGTTTGCTGAACGAGCCGAACACGAGCTGTTCGTGAACAAAGAATCGTTTTGACAACGCTAATCATGCAGTCATAGAATGTTGAGGGATAGGATAAGATTTAAATCTTATTTCTTATGTTATGACATTATTGAATTAATTTAATATATTTTTATTCTATTTTTTTTAATTAATAATTTTAATTGATTATAAATCTTTATAGTCTTATAATCAATTAAAATATTTGAAGATAATACTCGTCAAAACGGCTCGTTTTTCGCGAACAGCTTGTGTTCGGCTCATTGAGAAGCTCATGTTCGGCTCGTTTGCTAAGTTAACGAGCCGAACACAAATTCGGCTCGTTTTGGCTCGAAATGTTGGGGTTTTTTTTCAATATCCATTGGAATTCTCAAATTAATTTCAATACCCATTAGAATTCTCAATTTAATTTCAATATCAATTGGAATTCCTAAATTAATTAAAACTCTGTTTTAATTTTAATAACCGTTGGAATTCCTTCGTGTTTTTAAGAGAAATAAATTTCAGAATGTGTTTCATATAGTGTCTAAGTTCAACACAGAAATTTAGTAACATTCCATAATATGCTCACATCTATTGAACTCTGTGATGAACATAACATTATAAATTAGATGTGATGCTTGTTGTTTTGGTCCCTAAGCTTGCTCCTCATTTTATTTGCATCATCGGGTTGTGAGTGAGAAAAACTTAAAAGATCTATAACAGAAAATTTGTCATGTGAGTTGGGAGTGTTGACTCTGTTCGTCTAAGTTATGACTGGAGATATATATGATCATATCTCGTTTCCGCTTATCGATTCAAATATTTTTGTAGATCGAATATGATATTTAGATTTTATACTAAATACTANTTGCTGTGTGGCTAAGTTTTTTACCTGCTTGCTGAATCGATCAGGTTATGAAACAATCAGGTTGAGGGTGTTTTTAGGTACCTTGGCGAGTTTGGGATTAATTCGTGAATCTTGTTGGCACTGGGTGGAAAGAATAGTGTTGAGAGCTCCTGATTTTTATTTCGAGTCAGGATCGACTGAATTGCTAATCGGCAAACTAGAACTCCATTGTTGGGCTTTCACAATGATAAGTTTGATCTCACATCTGCATATGAATCAATCCACTGCAGAAAAAAGATGGCTCTACAAAGTAGACAGTTGAGTGAGTTGGATTAAACTGAAAATTTATATGATGCAGATATCAGAATGCTCGATGGTGATGGTTAATTCAGTATGTTCTTAGGCGATTTACTTATGATTACTCTTGATCACCATTAATAGTTCAGCTTTTTCTTAGAAAGTAAATGTTCAGCAAAAGTATCAGAAAAAGACTGGTATTTTGAATATTATAATGGAAACCACAATGGCGTGGTTTCATCTCGACAGGAAAAGTTTCACCTGTGTTTGGACGGTGCACCTTCTCTTTCAATACTTGTGTTGAATTCTAATTGGTTGTGAATCAACAGTGATACCTCTTGTCTATTAGGTTTATTCTCATAAAATAATCTTTCTATGGGCTGTATACGGTCGGTAGGTTGAGTCAGTCGCCGATCAATTGAGCTTGATTGTTTTTGGGATAGTATGACTGGTTCTGCCGACTAGAATTGGTTGATGTGTCGATTATTTGATCTAGTTTGGTTGTCAACCCTCGATCCCTGATGAGGAACTCCTATCAACAGTGTGGTGTTGGACTATCGAGTAGATGTTGAATTACAGTAATCCGATAGGTAGTTCGCTCTTCAATGAGTATAGCCTGTGTGATGTCAATAAGACTTTTTGTTATTGTTGTTAATTCTTGATTTCTGATGATAAGTTTCAAGAGTGTTCGTGGAATGGTTGGTGATATAGTAAAACTGTATCTTTCTTTGGATCGGATCTCGCGAAAGGTAGGTTGTTGCCTTATGTCGACTTTCTTGCAGCTGTTGGCTTGAATATCTGTCTCGTTTTTAACCGAACTTCTCANTATTGTTAATTCTTGATTTCTGATGATAAGTTTCAAGAGTGTTCGTGGAATGGTTGGTGATATAGTAAAACTATATCTTTCTTTGGATCGGATCTCGCGAAAGGTAGGTTGTTGCCTTATGTCGGCTTTCTTGCAGTTGTTGGCTTGAATATCTGTCTCATTTTTAACCGAACTTCTCGGATTCGGTTGCTTTTGTGACTCGGTCGGGTTTGACCTTGCTTCTCTGGCTCAAACGACTGCATCCGATCCGATAAGTTGGTCATCTAGTTTTCTTTTGGTGAGTCATCTTTTGTTGTACTTTCTTCCTTTTGGACCTTTGGATCTATTCACGATCAACACTAACATATTTTGATGTACAACATGCGAAGCTACTCTCGAGCTTTAATATAAGGAAGATTTACATACACACCTCTCAATTCTTGTAAATTTAAACATCTAACACCCAAACTTCAATTTTTACATGCATGCCACCTTACGGCCTTACCTATGAGTAAAAATGTGTATTTTCACTTTTTAGAAGTTAAAATGATGTTTTTTTCATCTGATATGAAATATTTNGACCTTTGGATCTATTCACGATCAACACTAACATATTTTTGATGTACAACATGCGAAGCTACTCACGAGCTTTAATATATGGAAGATTTACATACACACCACTCAATTCTTGTAAATTTAAACATCTAACACCCAAACTTCAATTTTTACATGCATGCCACCTTACGGCCTTACCTATGAGTAAAAATGTGTATTTTCACTTTTTAGAAGTTAAAATGATGTTTTTTTCATCTGATATGAAATATTTGGATGGTATTAACATAAAAAACAAAGTTTAAGTGTTAAATGTGTAAATGCATAGGAAGTGGGTGGCATTTTACATCTAAATTTTTCAATGGCAATCTCTTACCTTTACAACAACAACAGAAAATGCATTTGTTTATAACAGCAAAAGAATTGTCTGGGGTGTATGTTGATTTCTCCCAAAAAAAGAAAAAAAAAAGTGTACTGAACTATTTCCATGGTATGCTATCTAGGGGATTTCACGAGGATAAGGTTAATCCTCAATAGAAATTAACATGTTTTATACTTTCATTATTAATGCATTTCTTTTGAACACCTTGTTTATAAATTAGCTGTGCAATTATTTTTAGTAACTCTTCTTTTTTTGGCATCAGCGACATCAAATATGATAGTCATCCTCTTTGCCTTACATGATTTTATAATGGCAATCCAACTTAAGTTGTGCACCAATTGGTGTTATTTCCTTTACTTGTCTTCGGGCGCTATTGTGAAGGCCATCATCATTTATTCATTTTTTTTTTGGTTTTTTAGCAAAAATCAAATTTTATCACCAGTTGCTCGGAAAGAGGAACAAGTGTTCGGCTTTAGTCTTCTAACTCAACAGCATTTATACTTTTGTGAGAGAATGTCAGAATTTGAACTTCAGCCATTCCTATCCAAACTCTACACGTGGCTTCTGACAATTTTTAAAAGGCACATTTACATACATACCACTCAACTCCTATGTATCTTTTTATTAGTAATGCAAAGTGGAATGGGTTAATATATACTATATATCAGCTACCTCATAGATAGTATTTAGTAACCCATTCCACTTGCCTTATTACTTATATCTAACACCTAAATTTTAGTTTTACAATAACACCACCCAAATCTTTCATATCACGTCAAAAATACATTCATTTTAACTTTTAAGAACTGAAATACACCTTTTCATACACAGTTAAGGTGCCATGAATGCAAAAATTGAAATTTGGGTGTTAAATATGCACATACGTAGGAATTGATAGTTATGCATGTAGATTTTCAGTTCTATCATTCCCTTGAAGCTGTTAAAATAACTTAATGAAGTTAATGATTCCCGGATTTGGTGTTTGAGTGTGATATTTTTCTACTTTGTATATATTGTCATTCACCTAACAGGAAGGTTCTGCTTATTTCTTCTGCCTGGAAGACCGAGCAATTCTTTGTCGAAACTGCGATTTTTCCGTCCACACAGCAAATCCATGTGTTTCAATCCACCAGAGATTCCTTCTCACCGGAGTTCAAGTTGGTCTCGAATCCACCGCATCAGCTCCATCGATCTCAAAGGACCAATCCAGTTCTGCTAAAGTCCCTCTCGAACCATCCTCCAATCACCCCAAATCAAGCCTACTTGCTACATCCCATTCTGAAGAGCTTAACGAAGTTTATTCAACTGAAATCACTAAAGATGGAAGAATCGGGCCCCTCGCAACATTTTTCGGAGGAGCCCCAATGGCTGCAAGTATAACCGAATGGCCCCTGGACGAGTTCTTTAGATTCACGGATTTCAACCAAAACTACGAATTTACAGATAATGGCTCATCTAAGGTTATTCCTGATTTCCTCAACATAATTTATAATATCTCCATATAATGCCATAGAAAAGGAAAATTTACATTCGTAGCACACAATTCTTATGTATTTTCATATCTCACATTTAAATTTTATATTTACATACATAGCAGTATGGTGTTTTAAAACATATATATGAAAATATGTATTTCACTTCTAAAAAATAGTAATAATGTTATTTTTGATGTGATATTAAATATTTGAGTGTTGTGTGTGTACTTATGAAAGTTTACGTGTGAGATGTGTAAATACATAAGAATTGTGTGCTATGCCTGTAAATGCCCCTAAGAAAACAAGAGAAATTGACACACATACCATACAATTCTTATGTATTTACATATCTAACACTCAAAATCTGAAAGTTTGTGTGAGATGTGTAAATACATAAGAATTGTGTGCTATGCATGTAAATGCCCTCAAGAAAACAAGAGAAATTTACACACATACCATACAATTCTTATGTATTTACATATCTAACATTCAAAATAATTCAAAATCTGATATTTACACTTATAACATCTTGGCGTCATAAACCTATGCATGAAAGTGTATATTTTAGTTTTAGAAAGATAGTAATGGTGGCATTTTTTATGTAATGTTAAAGATTTGAGTCGCATGGATGCAAATATGAAAGTTTAGGTGTTAGATATGTACATACATGAGAATTGTGTGATTTGTATATAAATGCTCCTTAAAAAACAATCATTTTTCTTACTGATTGGAAATCTTCGGCAGGCGGACAGTGGGAAGCTTGGAAGTTCAGATGGGTCGCCGATGAACCATTCGTTCGATGAGGAGATGGAGGCGGAGGAGTGTTTGGGTCTGGTGCCTGAAATACCGTCTCCGCCAACTTCGTCGGGACTCAACTGGCCGCGGAGCTCTCGATATCTTTCGTCGGATAATGCGGCTTTCGTACCTGATATTTCTTCTCTGCAGAATCCATACCAAGCGAGAATGAGTCTTTCGAAACGGCGAAGATCGTGTAATGGCTGATCTTGTTACCATGTGAGGTTTGTGGTTCTTCCTCCTACCTTATAGGTTATCTGAAAGTTTGTTTCTGCTCAGCATTATTACCGTGGGAGATGATGAGGTTGGAAAAGATGATGTTCATAGGGCTAACTGAACTCAGAGAGTTTGAAGGCTTGAGTTAAGATTGTTGCTTTATTGTTTTGATTTGCCTGAGTATATTTCCTTTTCTCTTTTTTTTTTTTATTTATTTCTCTTGTATTTGCATGTCAAAAGCTAAATTTCAACTTTTATATATATGGTAATTTACTTGTGCATGAAACGTTCATTTCAATTTTTAAAAGTTAAAGTAGTGATATTTTTAATGTGATATCAAAAATTTGAATGGTATAAACATAAAAAATAAAGTTTTTAAGTTTTAGATATGTAAATACGGAGGAAAGGGGGTGGTATGTATGTAAAAGTTCCATTTGTTAATAGTCCTTAGAAGGATATTGCTATATTTTCCAAAACCAAAACACTCAATTATCATCAACAATTCAATGAAAATTGCTATATGTTAATGAAAAGATATCATATCAATTAAGGTTTTCAATATTTTAGTTGTCATCAACGCGGATGAGATGAGATGGTGGTCTTGTGATTGGGCATTCTCTCCTGCGTCGAAGCATACTTCATTGATTTAGAGTTTAGTCATGGTTGACCTTTATAATAGGCCATTATGGATGTTTGGAAGTAGGCTGAGGAGCTGTTCATGCATACCTTTCAATATTTAAATTTCAAATTTTATATGCATCTCATTTTAGCTGTGGATGAAAAAGGTGTATTTCATTTTTTTTAGGTTAATGCTTAATATAGTGAAAATTTTTTATGGCATATAAAAGATTTGGGTGATAAATGTAAAAAAAAAAAAGAGAGTAAAATTTGTGTTATTGCTTAATTTTTAACATACAGATCACCTAAAATTTGTTATTTACAAATCAACTATCCTTTTTTGTCCATCTTTTAAATTATCACTCAAATATCAAAATTTATGATAAAATTTTAACTCATATTTTTCATTTTTATCAAATAGTCAATAATTTGATCGTGGTACGTGTAAATACATCGGTTCAGTTGTGGTTAAATTGTAAATATCAATGTTTTGAGTGGTCTGAATGCAATTATACCAAAAATCTATTTCGAAAATGGACTTTCATTACAATTATTCATGAATATATTATTTTTTATCTTCTTTATTACTTTAACCCTTCGTCTAATCTAACTCATTGAATTCCATTCCTTGAGCTTAATAAGAAATTTCTACACAGCACGAATAACTAAAAAAAAAAGGCAAATATCCAGAAATTATGGAACTGGGCACATGAAAAGGATGAGTGAATACAATAATCCAAGGAGCAGCACTTGGTACAATGCAATAGTAAATTTCAGTCGCTTGAAAAAACAAGAATAAAAATAATGGGGATCATACTTTAAAAAGAAAAATCCACATGTATATGGGAGATGTGCCAACACTGATCTTGAGGAGTTCTAACGATTAAAAAAAAGAAGGTACGTCAAAGGAGGGCCAACAGGCTGAAGATCATGGAGCCACTTACCCGATGAAATATAGCCGATTGAGCCAAAACAAGGCCAAAACCGACCAATTCATGAAAATGACCGAATGACCGAATGACCTGAATTTGAATCCATCGAACTAAAATGAGACAAATAGACATATGAGTAAACCACTATAAAGCCAAATGAAAGCAACAAACCTACCTTATGATAGATCCAACCCTAGAAAAGATTCAGTCCTCACATCATCGACCATCCCAATGATGACCCTGAGTCTCCTCGACAAGAGTCTAGAGCTAACAATATTATAAGAAATCTTAGGGTGTGTTTGGGGTGGTAGAGTGGCTTCGTATCGTAGTTTTTTTTGTTTGACAAAACTATATTTTATCCGATTTCTCAAAAAGCTGCAGCCGAAAACTGTGTTTTCCGACCAGACCTGACTACCTATGGTGGCTACTAGAAAACTGTGGTCTGAATTTTTCAAAAAAAAATTATAATAGTCACCGCAGCTTTTTAAATAGCAACTTCTTTAGCAGCTTCACAGTTGCTTCTTTAAACAACTGCCCCAAACAAACCCTTAGTCATCCCTCAAACTCTCCTTATTGAGGAGTGAGTTACTTACCAAGTTAGGGTGACTCATCCTTTATCCGATAGCCTAGCATCGCTTGGGCTACAAGAAATCCTCACCAAGGACCAATGGTCAACAGTCTGGATCAACTGATCGGTAAATCCTAGTCGATCAAGCCAGCATGACAACCTGAAGCCCCCATTATAGCAGGGGCTGAAACGTAATATCATCGTATTATATTTTAATAAATAAAGAGATTATTTCATGAATAAAACAAGACATATTATTGTTTATTGCAATGCACTTTCCTTTGTGTCTCTCTTTAAGTCTCATTTTTTTTTCTTATGCTCAACTCATTCGAGGTGTAATTCACTGACAAATTTGGATTCAACAGCACCAATTTGTAAAAAAAAAAGACTTTATTCTAGCATATAACAACCAATGCTTTCAAAAGCAAATACTTATTTTTCTCGCAAAGTATTACTTAAACATAAATGATATGATTGCTCGCAAAGTATTACTTAAACATCACCTTAAAATTTCAGGTAGGACATTGAGANTGGACCAGCTTGGATTCCCATGATGAACAAGAGCTCGTCGACCATGAGCTACCAAGCTTGGCGCAGAGACCCTCAGGCGCGCCTTGTTTCTGTGGATTTTTTTAGATTTTTCATGATAACTTGTTCAATTGAGGAATCCTTATATTTTTATACTACAGAGGGGCCCCCCACAATATCGCAGCAGAACTATATTTGATGATGCGAGGCCTGAAACTGTGAGGGACTTCTTTTGGGACGATGAGTTTCGGATGAAGAATAGGTGGGATGATATGCTTCTGTTTCATGAATCCTTGGAGGAGTGTCCTGTTACTGGAACAATGGTAGTTCATTGGATTCGAAAGGTGAAGTTTTTTTTAGCTCTGGAAGTTAGCTGAGGAGCTCTGGTAATATCATCTAATTGGTTTTGCTTGTCATTGTTTATGTATGTTTTGCAGTTCCCCTTCTTCTGCAGTGACAGGGAGTACACTATTGGTCGTAGGATATGGGAAGTAGATGGAGCTTATTACTGTGTCACTAAGGTATGCTAAGAAAATTTTTATAGGAAGATTTACATGCATACCAATCAATTCCTATGCATTTGTATATCTAACATTGAAACTTCATTATTAACATATGCCAATTTACCTATGCATGAAAGGTGTATTTCGTTTTTAGAAGTTAAAATAATGATACTTTTAATGAGATATAAAAACTATTGGCGGCGTAGATGTACAAAAATAAAACTTTGGTGTTAGATTGGTCAATACATATGAATTGGGTGGTATATATATGTAAATGTTTGCTTCTTTTCCTGTTGATATATTCATGCAACAAAGCCAAATTGCGAGTTGAAGTAGTGAGGCAAGTTGTTTTTTTGCGCTACGTAATTTAGTTCTATGATATGAACTTTCTCCTGTGCCTTTCTTTGTGGTTCTTCCCTTCTTGCTGTCGTTGAACTTTATAATCTATAATCTTAATAATGAATGGATTTGATCACTATATCACTGCTTGAATCATTTCAGTGCTGAAATACAAATTGTTTTATCATAATTTTTTTTCTGATCATTGTGTTGCGCTTTCCCATTAAATACACAGTATGCTTAGCTATTTATTTGATAGTTAAATTGATTTGTTTGCTTTCTCTATGAATGGATGCAGATATGAAGAGAAAAAAAAAGAAAATTTTAAGAAAAAGAAATCATTTTCTACAAATCAATTTTAGATAGAGCTGCTAGTTGGTAGTATCTATCAAGTGTTTCCATTTTCATGTGCATGCTATCATTGTAGTGCTTTGTTCAAAACATTTTTAGTATCTTAAAGAGTTGTAGGGGCAATAATAATGGAAAAAGTAATTCTCTTAAAAAACTAGCATGAATAATTTACTTAAGTTGAAGGCAACTTTGGTGGATTTGTATGATACATGAATGAATATCATGATTACTTTTATTGGAATCCTCATGAGAGTATTAGATGTATTTCTCATGGTCATTTAATAACACCTAAACTTTGATATTTACCTCTATAATACTTTAATGCGACAATGACAACAAAATGTATTCATGAAAAAGTGTCTTTTACTTCCGTAAAAATAATATTAATGTTATTTTTTACATGCTGTTAAAAATATGGGTGCTATATAACTATTGAATTCTTGGTTTTAGATATGTAAATACATAAGATTTGTGACCCAAGAATTTAGAGTTTGAGTGGCTTGCAATGATTTATTCTGTAATTGAGATTATTGAAAGATGGGATGTTAATGATACAACTATATATTTCTGGTGTTTTTCATAAGAGATATGATTTTGTAAAAACATATTTAGGCTTAAGCTAAAACTTGTCCTTTTTTTTGGATTTGCTAGGATGTATTTAGACTTCTTTGATTATGAAATTTTAATTTATACCATTTATTACAAGTGTTGTTATTATTGGTGGAAGTTTCCCAATAACTTGTGGGGAAATTACATAAAGAACACCCAAAATATTGCTATTTACAAATCAAGCACCCACCTTCTTTCGTCCATTTTTTTCAAATTCTTACTCAAATATCAATAAATCATGTTAAAACCCCAACTCATAGTTTCATTTTTATCAAATTCTCAATGATTTGATTGTGGCACACATAAATACTTCGGTTTGGTAGATAAAAAAGTCACATGTGTGTTTGATTTGTAAATATCAAAATTTCGGGTGCTCTGTATGTAATTATTTCTAAATTTTAATGGTAAATTAAAACACGTATATAGAGAATAACAACACATGAACTTTCCTACTTCATCAGGCTCTGAGTCTTACGAGCCCGTTTTTAGCATAAGTGCAACAATTGCAAAACTTACATAAATGTTGCCATTTATTTTCTTAAAAGGCAAATCAATATACATTTGTAGGTTATTGTTCACTGTCCTGTAACTAATTGTAGGACCCAACTATAGCTATCCGAAAGTATTAGATGTTTTCAAGGTGATATTACATCGTAATATGGAATTGATATATAGTACTCTATGCATTTGTTTGAATAAAATGAGTCAAATGAATGAAATAATTCTATTAATTGCATATCAATTTTTGGTAGTCGATAGCCAGGGTAAATTTGTCGAAAAATCATAACATGAATCCTTTTGATCATTGTGTAAATGCAGGGCATCCCTTCAAAGTGACACGCTGTATTATCTAAATACAGTGAAAAGTGTACAAGAGTCGTTACATCGGCGCTCAGGTCTAGTGTCAAATAAGCAAGGGTTCCCACATTACGGACAAATGCGAGTAAAATATTTAGTCCATGAAACTAATATTAGGATAAAATCTTGGAATATGGGTACTCTCACTGATAAATTAATGGAATTAGTTGATATTATCATTCATAGAAAAATAAATATCTTATGTATTGAAGAAACTAAATGTATTGAAGAAAAGACTAAGGAAATTGATAACTTAGGTTTTAAACTTTGGTATTCGGGTAAGCGTCACACTAAAAATGGTGTATGTATAATTATAGACAAGAGTTTGAAAAATAATGTTGTAAAAATTAATAGAATTGGACATATAATTATAACCCTTAAGATTATTGTTGATACCAAGATTTTTAATATTATAAGTGCTTATGCTCCTCAAGTAGTTTTAGATATAGGTTTTTAAGATAAATCATGGAATGACTTAGATCACTTAATACAAATGATACATCTTGTAGAAATAATTTTTATTGGAGGAGATTTAAATGGACATAGCGGTAAAGTGGTAGAAGATTTTAGAAATATTCATGGTGGCTATGGTTTTAGAGTGATTAATGAAGAAGGTAGAGTCATATTAGATTTTGCTTTTGTGTTTGATTTTATTATTGTTAATACCTTTTTCAAGAAAAGAGATGAACATATTATTACTTATAAGAATGGATCTAATTAAACACAAGTTGATTATTTTCTTATGAGAAGAAATGATTGTCGAGAATGTAAAAATTGTAAGATCATTCCAAGTGAGGTTTTAAGTACTAAACCTCGATTATTAGTTCTAGATTTTAAGATGAAGAATTGTGAAATAAAGAATGCTAGGAATCATTATTGTATAATTAGATGGAGGTATCTAAAAGACACAAATAAAATTATTTTTGAGTAAAATTCAAGATTTAAGATTTATGATATTCATGAAGAAGTAAATTCTATGCGGGATAAAGTAACAAAAACTGTTAAACAAATGACAAAAGATATACTTGGAGAATCAAAAGAAAAGTTTCTATAAATAAAAAAATAGTTGGTGGTGAAATAATAATGTGCAAGAAAAGATAAAATATAAGAAATTATATTATAAAATTTGGTTTAAATGTAAAATTTTAGAGAAATGGAATCAAATGATTTGTAGGGAGTTTAAGAGAAACAATCTGGGATACTAAAAATTTTGCTTTTAGTGATTTTTATAATATATTAGATACTAAGAGGGTGAAAAATATATGTATAAACTAGCCAAGCAAAGATAAAAGAAAGTAAAGATTTAACTCAAATAAATTGTATTAAAAATGAAAATCAAAAAGTGTTTTTCTTTTAAAATGATATTCAACATAGGTGGGTGAGTTATTTTGATAAATATTTTAATGAAGTTTTTGAAAATACGATCAAACTTTGTGATCTTAATATCGTTAATAATTATAATATGTTTCATTTTTATCGTCGCATTAATAAAAAAGAAGTTGAGGAGGCTTTAAAGAAAAAAAATGGTGGAAAGTGTGTAGGATTTGATGATATCCCAATTGAAGTGCGGAAATATATATGAGATTAGCGAGTTTCTTGGCTTACTAAACTTTTAATATTATTTTAAAAACTAAAATGATGTCTGATGAGTAGAGGAAGAGTATTCTGGTCCTCATTTTTAAGATTAAAGAAAATGCACAAGAGTGTGCAAATTGTAAAGGAATTAAGTTGATGTCATACTTTAAGATTATAGGAGAGGGTAATTGACCATAGTTTAAGACGTATTACAAAGATTTCTCATGATCAATTTGGATTTATGTCGGGCAGGTATATTATTGAAGCTATACATTTATTGAGAGGTTTTATAGAGAAGTCTAGAGGTAATAAAGATGATATACATAAGATTTTTATTGATTTAGGAAAACCTTGTGATAAGATTCCAAGAGATATTCTTTGGAGAGTTCTTGAGAAGAAAGGTGTTCATCTGACTTATATTCAAGTCATTAAAGATATGTATGCTAGAGCTGTTATTTGCATTTGAACAGAAAGAGGATTGACCAAATATTTTCCTATTTTTGTTGGATTACATCAGGGATCAACTTCATATCTTTTTGCTTTAGTTATGGATGCTCTTACTGGACATTTACAGGAGGATGTACCTTGGTTTATGCTTTTTGCTGATGATATCCTTCTCGTGGATAAGACTAGAGAAGCTTACCTTGGTGTATGCTTTTTGCTGATGATATCCTTCTCGTGGATAAAACGAGAGAAAACACCTGTGTATGCTTTTTGCTGATGATATTCTTCTCGTGGATAAAACGAGAGAAAAAGCCCAGGAGAGCCTTGGTGTATGCTTTTTGCTGATAATATTCTTCTCGTGGATAAAACGAGAGAAAAAGCTCAGGAAAAACTTGAATTATGGAGGTCTGCAATTCTTCTCGTGGATAAAACGAGAGAAAAAGCCCAGGAAAAACATGCTGATGATATCTTCTCGTGGATAAAACGAGAGAAAAAGCCCAGGAAAAACTTGAATTATGAATGATATCCTTTTCGTGGATAAAACGAGAGAAAAAGCCCAGGAAAAACTTGAATTATGGAGGTGCATTGGAGGAGTTTAAAGGCCTTCGTTTAAGTAGAACTAAAACTGAATACATGGAATGTAATTTTAGTATTAGTAGCTCTAGTGCCAGAATTGTAACTATGGGTGATCAAATTATTAAAAGGTGTGAACACTTTAGATATTTCGGGTTTATTGTTCAAAGTGATGGTGATATAGATGGGAATGTTATTAGTAGAATTCAAGTTAGTTGGTTGAAGTGGAGGAATTCTTCGAGCCTATTGTGTGATATAAAAGTACCGTTTAGATTGAAAGGAAAATTTTATAAGTTAGTGGTGAGACCTGCAATGCTCTATTGCGCTAAATGTTGACCTTTAAAAGAGAAGCATAATACTAAGTTAAGTGTTGCCAATGATTAGGTGGATGTGTGGCACTTAGAGACAAAATGCGAAATGAATGTACCCATGATATGGTTGGTGTAGCTCCTGTGACGGACAAAATTAAAGAGAGTTGTTTTAGATGGTTTGGTCACATTAAATGTCAACCATCTGATAATCCAATTAGGAGAGTAGCTGTTTTAGATTTGACTTATGTTAAGGACAGAGGTATACCAAGAAATACTTGGGCATATTGTATAAAAAATGTTTTTAATTGTTATAATTAAATAAAACCATGACACTCAAATGGACACAATGGAGAAAAAAGATTCATGTAGCCGACCCTACTTGGTGGGATAAAAGTTTGTTATTGAGGTAAAACAAACTTTATGGTGCAATAGGTGTTTACAATCAAGTATAAATCTGATGGCTCTTTTGATTAGTACAAAACTCGAGTCAAATCTATGACATTCTTTATTTAGAGATATTGGTCCAATCGTAAAACTAAATTCTACAAGAGTTCTTCTGTCACATTCAACGAATCTTGATTGCCTCCTACAATAGTTAGATATGAAAAATGCATTTCTTAATGGAGACTCGGAAGAAAAAATGTAAATGGATGCAACTCCAGGATTTATTAAAAAGTTCAGCACAAAAATGTGTAAACTAAAGAAGTTTTTATATTGGTTGAAATAGTCACCGAGAGTGCAGATTAAGAAATTTATTTTATTTGTTGAAAGTCAGGGGTATACTCAAATGCAAGGAAATCATACAATATTTTTTAAACATTCATAAAATGGGAGATAATTATACTGATTGTGTATGTGAACGACATAATTTTTACTAGAGACAACATATATTATATGAAAAAAACTGTTTGAAGCTTTCCTCTTATCAGTTATTGAGATCATGGACTCATAATTTCCAAGGTATTTTCTTGGCATGGAAGTTGCTAGATCGAAGAAATGGATTGTTATTTTCTAATGGAAGTATGTTCTTGCTCTTCTCAAGGAAACTGGAATGAGTGATTGCGCAGATATGCAAATACTTCAATTAATTACAATCAGAACTAGGAGATGGAAAAGAAAATGATACAGTGAATACAGTTCGATATTAAAAGTTGGTGGGAAAGTTGATGTACTTATCACATACACGATCAAATATTGCCTTTATGCATTTGTCTTATGAAAACATCTTGAAAGAGTTAATATGATTCTCAGATACCTAAAAAGTATATTGGCAAGGACTTGCTTTTTCAAAGGACCACACAATAAAACATAAAAGCATTCACTAATGCAGATTGGGTTGACTTAGTTATTAATAGGGATGAGAATTCGGTCGGTTTGGATGGATCGGTCTTAAAATTTGTCAGACCGATTGCAGCCAAAATTTAGAATATGGAAAATAGAACCAATTTAAATTTTGATCAAACCGCGCTGGCAGAACCAAAATTTAATTTGGTTTAAATGGTTTAGCTATGAACAAATCAGAAATTAATTTTTATTATTTTATGAATCTTTTATTTATTACAATCAAATATTGAATATAATAAAAAAATTTATTTTTTAGTTTATTCGAGATGAAATTAAATTATAATAAAAAAATTAAATAAAACTTTCGTTCCTCGGTTTGTTTGGTTAAATAAAAATTAAAATTGAACTGAATGTTAAAGTTTTCAAAATTAAAAAACCAAAATCCATTGTCGAAATTGAATCAAACCAACCAAAGTTCATCTAAGGTTGTAATATAGGTGGAAGATTGTTAATTGCTTGAAAATTGATTCAAATTTTAGCTCAGATTGAGATCGAATCAAAATAAACAAGTCGATCTATGTGGTTTTGGATTGAATTTTTTTTTGAGCCGACCCCAGCTCGGTTTGGAATCGGATCGTTGACGACACTACTTATGTTAGGACATTGAATTTAGTGAATTTAGTTTGAAGATTATTAATTGCTCAAAAATTGATTCGAAATTTAGCTCGGATTGAAATAAATGAGCCGAGCTACGAGCTAAAAATTTTGAATCAAATTTTTTTTTGAGCTAATTCTGAGTGCTACAGATACTGCACTTATGTCTGGCAATTTTGATTACAAGGCGAAGTAAGAAATAGAATGTGATTGATAGAGCAATATCGAGGCAGAATATAGGCTTATGACTTAGAATCATGTGAGATTATATGATTGAAGAGAATCCTTGAAGATCTACGGATCCCATTAAACATGCTAATGAAGTTGTACTGTAACAATAAAGCCGCTATAAGCATTTGACAAAATCCAGTACAATATAATTGCACAAATCATGTGGAGATTGACAAACACTTGTCTTGCTGCTAGTATGCATTTTATTCACACCGCACGATTAGTTGCAGATATCTTCACCTAAGAATTTTTCAGGTCTAGGATACATCATTGCCTTCCTCAAATATAGGATACATCATTTAATGGCCTTCCTCTACCATATATATATATATATATATATATCTCACTCTCAATCCTAAATTTTCAAATTTACATACATAGCACTATTGTGTTTTAAATTCATGCATGAAAATGTGTAGTTCACTTTTAAAAAGTGATAATAGTACTATTTTTGATGTGATATTAAAGATTTGCATGTTTTGTGTGTAAATGTGAAAGTTTTGGTATGAGATATGTAAATACACAAGTATTGTGTGATGTGTATGTAAATGCTTCTATTTTTAGAAATGATGCATCCTATATTGTTCGAATTTCGTCTTTAATTTATGTATAAATTACTGTTTTAGCCCTGCTTTATGCCTCATTTGCATTCTACCATGCCACTCACCTGTCATTTTCATTTAAATTTTTTACTTTATTTTGCTTTTTTTTATTTGAAATAAAACATATTTATTTATTTTTAAAAACATTCAAAGCAAATCAAGACTATATTTTTTTTTGTTTTAAAAATAAATTCATTTACTTAGAAAAGGGGTATTTACATATATACTACACTATTCTTACGTATTTACATATCTAACACGTACTTTTCATATTTGCATGTATAGCATTCAAATTGTTAACATCACACGAAAAATATCATTATTACTTAAGAATTGAGTGGTAATGTAAATTTCCCAAACCAAAGAAAACAAAAGAAAATCATTGTAGAACTTGGTATGTTGTATTGGAAATTAGCAATATCACAATCAAACATGCTCTTGATACTTCACCTGTTTCAAAAAAGAATGACTTCTAATGAATAATTCAGGGAGTACCCCTCTCCTCCATACCTCGCCGGAGTAAACCCAGGCGTGTGGACCTCTACTACTCCAGCTGGTGCATTCGTCCCGGTAAGAAGCCACCCATCTTCGCCTTCTCAACATTCCGCACGAGTTACAACATTTCCATTATTCACAGCTGAATCGCGGCGAGGCGATGGTCAGTTAACCGCCTGCGAGGTTCTTCTATTCCACTATGAAGACATGGGCATCCCTTGGGAGATTGCCAAGCTCGGTGTCCGGCAAGGCATGTGGGGCTGTGTTAAGAAGATCGAACCTGGACTCCGCGCATACCAGGCGGCCAGGAAGTCCGGCGAGCCGCTTTCCCGCTGCGCCTTGATGGCACATATTAACACCAAGGTGACTCCTGGGTACCTGAAGTCGCTCGGGCATTGCCACGATCAATCTGATGACATTGTTGAAGAAGCTGAGAAGAAGCCATTGGGGAGCAATATGTCTAAGTTTGTTCTCATCGGCGGAGCTCTGGCGCTCGTCTGCACGGTCGATCGCGGGCTGATCACCAAGGCCATCATTTTTGGCGTTGTGAGGGGATTTGCAAAGATTGGGAGGAGATTGTGATGTGGATTTGCATGTGTTTTTCTGTGATTTATGGAACTGTAATCCTTCTGGCCATTTGCAGGAGGGGTTTCAGTGAGTAGGAATTTTGTGATTCAGAGAGCTGTATGGAAAAGGCAGAAATGACTCTTGACTGCATCTGTGATCTGTAATCCTATTTTATTTTTTTTTAAGATATATATAGATGCCACTTAATTCCTATGTATTTGCGTATCTAATATCTAAATTACAATATTTACATATATGCCACCTTACTTTAAAAATTAAAATAGGAGTATTTTTTTTTGTGATATGAAAGATTTGGGTGGTATAGATGTAAAAAAGAAATTTTTTTAGTGTTAGATATGTAAATACTTAAGAATTGGGTGGTATGTAAGTAAATGTCTTTTTTATTTTACATCATAGAAACCACATTCAAAATTAATACAGTTTTTTAATCCATATTTATTTGTTTTTTTTTTAATAAATTCCTATTTTGTGTTCATTGTAATCAGATAGGCTTGAACCACTGGTTTTATGCCTTTATGATTTTTTTAAAGTGAACATGGTGATTTGTTTGATGGGATATGAAATATTTAGATGTTAGATATGTAAATATATAAGAATTGGGTGTTATATATGCAAATTAGCCGGGGTTAAGTGTCTCGTGGAAAAATCTACTATTGTTAAGTGTGTTGGCGGTTAGGTGCACTAAATAGCAAAAAAATATTACGTTCGGAGTCTGGACTTAAGTTGTGTTTTTTTTATCCGCTCTTTACATTTACGTACGTATCTCCTAATTTGCTATGTATTTACATATCTAACAGGTAAAGTTTATTTTTTTACATTTATACCTGGGGATGTGTATTCGGTATGTTTGGATGGATCGATTTTAAAATTGGGCCAACCAATCTAAATTGAAATCTAGAAACCATACTACTGAAAACAAGTATAATTTTGGTAGAATCGAACCATTCAAACAGAAGTTTAGTTTGGTTTGAACGCTTTGATTTTCGATAAATCACAATACATGTATTTGATGTATCAAAAATAAAAAGAACATAAATAAAAGCAATGACTTAGTTGCAACAAGTGATATTCAGTTGATAAAAATTATTTCATTACAAACATAGCTCACATGATGAATAAGAGGTACGGTACGACAATGAATTATGAAGGTTAAAAAAAAAGATAATAAAGTTTAAAAAATACATAAATAGCTTACATGAATCATAAATTCTTGATAATATAAGAAAGTTAAACTTAATTTTAATCACTCTAACACTTGTTTTATTTTATAACTAATGTTCTTTAAGATTTTTCAAGAGCTCTCGCTAGCTTGTTTGCTTGCCTTGATGCCTTCTGGTTGAGCTTCATCAACCTCAGATCCAACTTGGTCTTTAGAGGCACCAACTTACAATCATTGTTTATCTTAGCCATACAACAGCCTCAATGAAAAGAGACGAAATACAACAAAGAAAAGCAAAAGCCAAAAAGAAGGCCTGCTATGAGGATAGAGAGATCCTCAATGAAATGCGCCATCCAAGCAATACCGAATTCTGAAATAAATAAAGCACCAGCAAGTTGAAGGCTTAAGACCGAGACATAATTGTCCAAGCAAATATATCTGAGCATTGTTTGTGTAGCTACGTTGGTTGAGCGCATTGATGTTGCTGCAGATCTCATTATTGCTCTCCAAAATGCCAATAGGAGGAATGAGATCAGAAATTTTATCCAGAATATGAAAATTTTCAGTTGAATTCCAAATCCAAACTCCAATGTTCGTAAGCAGCCAATAACCTTTGCCAACCAACAGATGTGACATAGAATGAGCTGGATATACGTAAAGTAAGCTCATAGAACTTCTCTAAGACTAGTCTTCTTGTGTTTTCCCAATAACTGTCATTTAGTCTATGACTCTCTTCCTGATCCCTCTTAAGTTCAATGTTAGATATGGCTCATATCTAGGGAGTTGAAGTTTCTTTTGAAGAGGTGTGTCTCCTGGTGAAAAGGAGTGTCTTTTGGAATAAAGGGGGTTGGGAGGAGTGGGGCGTGATTGTAATATTTTATTAGAGGGTTTGTATATGTCTATTTATATGTGTAACCCTATGGGATGTATTTGAACCTCTCTGAAATAGTGAAACCGCCGCTCGCTCCCCAGGACGTAGGCAATTCTTTGCCGAACCTCGTTAAATCTCTGTGTTCTTCTTCTAGTTTGTGTCGATTCCTGTTTTATTCCGCGTTAAATTTCACAACAATTGGTATCAGAGCCTATCGAGGGGAACAGGAGGAGATCGACGCAGTAAGAAGATTTGAGAAGAAGAGTTCGGCGGCAGTTCGCGCGTGCGGGAAGGAGTTCCCGTGGCCAGAGAAGTTCGGCGGTTTGCGGCAGAGAACAGTTCCTGCGGCATTCCGAGGCGATTTGCGGCGGGAGTTCGCGAATCTTCGCTTGCCGGCGGAAGGAGTTCCTGCCGGAGTTCGGGCGGCAACATCGCGAGAGGGTTCTTCGGCAGAGGCGAATCGTNTTTTCGCTTGCCGGCGGAAGGAGTTCCCGCCGGAGTTCGGGCGGCAACATCGCGAGAGGGTTCTTCGGCAGAGGCGAATCGTGGGCATTGCGACAGAGGAGGAGTTCGTGAACGTTGGGTCGCGACAGAGGAATCACAGACGTCAGTTTCGGCGGTTTTGCCGCAGTTCCGAACGAGTTCGTGAAAGAATTCGCAGCAGGCTTCGGAAGGAGGATCGATCGCGACAGGGCTTCGGTTCCGGTAGAAGACAAGAGTTCGTTGCGCGGGACAGAGGATCGCGACCAGTGTGGGACGGAGGATTGGCTTCGCGCGGGCGGAGGATCGCGACCAGTGCTTCAAAGGCCTTCCTTCGCACGGGACCGAAAGGTGAGCGACGGAGTTCGGAAGGATTCTTCGGCGGTTCGGCTCAGTTCTTTCCTTTTCTGTTGCTGCAAAATCGGAAGGGAATACGGAGGCAATTTCGTTTCCTGAATTTCGTTAAATCTCTGTGTTCTTCTTCTAGTTTGTGTCGATTCCTGTTTTATTCCGAGTTAAATTTCACAACATTCAACTTTAAATTGAGGGACAATCACTTTATAGTGCTCAGACGCTCTCTCAAATTTAAGTGTTGAATTCAATATCAAATATGTTGAATTCTATCTTGTAGAAAAATCAAAGCACAATTAACTCTTGCTTTCAATTTTTTCACTTCAATGCATTCTTTAAACATTTGAAGATGAGCATGAGATTGTCTTATAAATCTAACAACAGCTCTTATACGAAGTATAGAATAACAAACCTCTTTGTTCTCATTCTGAACAATTAAATTTATGATAAGAGCAATGCATGTTATGTGCAATAACTTACAATTAAGGATACTATCACCTCTTTTACCCATTTTTTATTGCAAATGCGTGAAGATGCCATTGTCGGAGCTTGTGCTATCAACTGCAACTGTAAAAATTGCATCAATCTCCCAATCAACTAAGCCATTTTTAACTTATTGTCCAAGAAGTTCTCTATGACTATAAATTGGGCAAAAGTTAATTACTCTTTTGCTCGATTTCAAACCTTCGTCAATGCAATGTGCAGTAAGACACATATAGTTGATTCTTTAAATGGAAAACTAGGTATCATTTGTTAAATAAACTCTTTTACATGGTTCCTTAAAATTTTTTTTCAAAATTTTTTCAAAATTTTTCTTTTATCTTGGAAATAGTCACGAGTAAGTGTACATCAAGAAGGAATTTGAAATATTGGACAACATTTTGACATGAAATATTTGTACCTATATCATTTGAACCTCGCCACAAAGTCAATATGCACTGATTGTTTTGAACTCTCGCCACAAAGTCAATATGCACTGATTGTGGAGAAGAATAAAAATCTAAATCATTCGAACAAAGTTAATATGCACTGATTGTTGAGAAGAATAAGAATCTAAATCATTTGAACTCTCTCCACAATGTGACATCCAACCAAATTATAACAAAAAATGAGATTATAAAAATCACATGAAATTCATATGAAATTTCATGCAAACTAGATATGCCCAAGAATGAGAAGAAGAATAATAAACTTGAGAACCGCTCTATTATGCTTGTAACAGAGAAAAAAAAGTAAAACCAGTATAAAAAAAAGAAACTGCTCTAAGCCAAAATCTAGAAACTTCACATATTTTTAAAGTAAGCTTCACATTTATGTAAAGATTTAGCAAAAGATTGATCAACTTAAGAACCACTCTATTATGCCCATAACATAGAAAAGAAAAGAGAAACTCATGTCAAAGAAAAAGAAACTAATCAACTTTCAAATTTTCTTTTCAAAATGAAGGCCCACAAAGTTACTGAGTTTTCCACCAAGATTTATGTAAAAATTTCAAGAGAAATGATGTATAGAAACTTCACATATTTTCTACACAAAACCACATGAAATTCACGCATGTTGATTATTTCCCATCCAACCATCTCTTAAAAATCACATGAAATTCATTAGAAAGAACGACCACGTATATATATCAAAACTTCATGCCTCATGGTCTAATACATATCTTTTATAAAATCGAAACTTCATGCCCCATTAGAAAGAACAACCACACATATAATCATCTTCTATTCTCTTCAAATGGATTCAAATTATACTAACACAAAATATTTGGAAAGCTTAAAAACATTATAAAAAAAGCTTCAAAAAAAATATCAATAAAAGCTTGCTTGAAATCTTTCACTCATAATTTTGCCAAAACTATAACCAATGATGTCTGGTGTGATTTACCATATTCACAAACATTGTGATCAAAATTTAAAAGTAAAAGGGAATATCACTTTATCCCAGAGGTAGGACTTATACCCACATAAATAAAAAGAATATTGTTGTAAAAGAAGGAAAAGGTAGGTTCAACTACAAAGTTGAAAATACTCCCAACAAAAGGACTCACACCCCTTAGATCGAGGAGCTTTCTAACGAGCTAAACACACTCTACAACCATTTAAGTAGAAATCTATGTTGGGACAATCGGGTCAGAGAAGCATAAGATCTTCTCCTCGGGACTTGTAAATGATGGTTATCTAATACAAATTTAAGTGTGGAAGCCCTATCAGAATGGCTTGAGTGACATCCATACTATGCAATCCATTTAAAATCTGGCCCGAAGGCCATGCAAGAAACTAAAAGATAGATTTTAACATCTTGAATCTCTTAATATTAAATTTTAATTAGTCTTAAATGTTTAATTAGGATTTTTATGTGAAGAATTTATAATTTTAAGGTCTTTGATGAGCCTAAATTATAGTTTGTGTGACATCCCAGATAAACCAGAAAGAAATAAGGAAAATAATTCAAACATACAAACACAGAATAGAAACTAAAAACGCTCCCAAATATATAAAAGAAGCCAGTGTCGTTGGATCTACGATGTATCTCAGGAAAAAACAGGAAAGACGGTTAAACTCCGCATATACATGCCCAGTCTTAGTTCTATACAAAAATATAGAAATTGGACTTAAAATACGGGACACGAGCTATCGCTCCTAGTACCTGTCATGTGCTTCATTGCGTCGTCCGCCTTGATACCTGCGCCCGTACCTTATTTTCAATACAAAATCAGTTTAGTGACTTTATCAAATACAATTGAAAGAGAAAATAAAGACTCGATATACATTAAAACATTGTTAGCGGGAATGCCAACAAGCATACAATGTATAATGAGCTGTGTCTTTTCAGTAAGGGAGTTAAATGACAACTACAAGCAAAATGTTAGTAGAAATCATTACGTGCTCCCCCTTAATGATACATTTGTGTGTGCATATTTATAGACACGACTCCCTGCAGAAGAATTTCTTAATATACTACCATGCATATCAAGCATGAAAGCACATCAAAAAGCACTAAAGTGATGCTTAGCTAGCATATGCAAATAAAAACTGAACAATAGCCAAATCTAAATCCTAGCATAGCAACTAAGTGCAGGATAATTCTCCGGGTAAGGACGAGTTCGCCACACCAGCCTCATTCTGAAGATCCAAGGAATCTAAAAAGTGTCACCCATGATAAATTTTGAAAATAGTTTGTCTGAGATATGACCTAGCTTGCTACATGCATAATTTTAAAATTATAGCGAATTGTAATAAGCAAAAAAAGTGTGTGTGTGAAATATATATATATATATATATATATATATATATATATATATATATATATATATATATATATATCTGTTTGTGTGTGTG
>JXCR01118750.1:0-27123 GCA_002079205.1 Phalaenopsis hybrid cultivar | reverse complement strand
TATATATATATATATATATATATATATATATATAATAATAATAATAATAATAATAATAATAATAATAACATGCATGTTGACAAAAATTATATCTCTTAGATTTTTAGCACAATTTTACTCATGTCAACCCTAATGTTTTAGCTTGCATTGCTCGTCAGGATCGACCCGACAAGTAATGTTTGTTAAGGCACTGCGACCAACACGGGATCACTCGTCTATCGAGTCTGACTTGTTATCCATGCACACATACAAATGCAGATGCAAACAACATTATAATGGAAGTGGCGAAGAGTGCACTGTGGGGGCATCGACTCAAGAACGGGCGTGTAGTAGAGACAGTAGCTCGAGGAATGGGGATGTTGTAGAGGCAATGACCCGAAAGAGTTGGCGTGTATTGGAGGCAGCGACCCAAGGAATGAGTGTGCCATCGAGGCATTGACTCGAAAGGGTGGGCGTGTAGTTGAGGCAACACTCCGAGGAGAGGGTATGGCATGGAGGGGGTGACTAGAAATAGTGGGCATGCCGTGGAGGCAGTGAACTAGAAAGGGTGAGCATGTCGTGGAGGAAGTGACCTGAAAGGGGTGGGCGTGTCTAAGGGCTTGTCTGGTGTTCAACTCGTTCGAAATTGACTCGTGTTTGAAATAGCTTGTGAGCAATGTGTTCGAGCTCGACTCAAAAAACTTATTCATGTTCGTGTTCAGCTCAAAATTGACTCGTTAGAATATAAAATCAATTAATTTTTTAAATGAAATTAAATAATAATTTTTCTTAAAAAATTGTTAATATAAAAATTAATCAATTATAATTTATAACATTAAGTTTTATGAATATTTATTATTTATATATATGTTTATTTATTTATTTTTGAGTCAATTCGAGTCGAACAAGAACGAACAAACTTTTGTTCGTGTTCGGCTCGTTTACATTTCGAGCTAAAATAATTGTTACAGGTCGGCTCATTAGGCTTAGCGAATGGGTCAAACACAAGCTGTTCAGGAACAACGAGCCAAATTGACAACCCCAGGCTTGTTGTGGAGACAGTGGTCTGAAGAATGGGCGTGTCATGGAGGTAATGACCTAAAAAGGGTGGGTGTGTTGTGGAGGCAGCGATCTGAGGAATGGGAGTGTCATAGAGGCAACAACCCGAAAGGTTGAGAGTGTCGTGAAGGCAACAATCCGAAGGATCGAGTATGCACGGGGTGTAGTGACTTGGAAATGGGCATTTGAGGACATATTCCAGCAAGTGCACAATAAGGGTGCAATAGATGAATATACTAATGCAAATAATGAAAAACAAGTACAATACAAATGAAATTGGTTTTTTAACTCGCTGAGTGGACCGGGTGGTCAACCCGAGGCAACGTAGCCAATGAGCTCAGTCGAGCTAAGATGCCGACTGGACCGAAGTGATTGGTCGACAGGACCGGGGCGGTTGGTTGGACCAAAGTGATTGATTAACCAGGTCGGGGCGGCCAGTCAGACTTAAGTGATCGGTCAACCGGGTCGGGGCGGCCAGTCGAACCTTAGTGATCGGTCGATCGGGACTGGGCAACCGATCTAGTTGATGTGTAGTGTCGGTTGGGCCGGGGCGGCCGGTCAAGGCAATGTGTAGTACCGATCGAGTCGGGGCAGCCGGTCGAGGAAATATCTATGACGATCGGGTCAATGCTTCGAAATAGTTCTCCCTAAGTAAGAGATTTTAAAACCGAATACCGAACCATTATTTCAAAAATTGAACTAAATCAAGAAACATGTTCGGTTCAGTTTGATTGTTTGGATTTATCCAAACAATGCACGCCGCTATTTATACCACCTAAATTTTTAATATCACGCCAAATATATAACCATTTTAACTTTTTTTAAAAAAAATACACTTTTTTATGCATAAATAAGGTGATATGTATGTAAAAATTTAAGTTTGTGTTAGAAATACAAATCATAGGAATTGAGTGGTATGTATGTAAATCTTCCACTTTTCATGGGACAATATGAACTAATCCCTTGTACTAAAAGAAGAAATTAAGAACCCGCTATTAGCGTTCAACATTTGCAGGAGCTCGAACTTAGCCCATTGAAATTCCTCGCTTTGGCAATAAATTCAATTAAATAGATATTGTATACCCAAAAATAGGTTGCATGATTCTCGAGGCAATTCAGTTGTCGGCCACCTCACTTCAGTCGATCGACCAAGCTCTCTCCTTCGACCACCTCACTTCGGTCGACTGACCGAGCTCTTTCTTTCAACCACCTCATTTCTGTCTGGCCGACAAACTCTCTTCTTCGGTAGATAGAATAGCCACACTAAAATAACCATCATCTTCAGGAAATTCACATATAAGCCACTTTATTTCTTATTTATTGAATGTCGTCAGGATCAAGACAAAGAAACACGGACCTGAAAGCCAGCAAAGATCTAAAGACGATCAAACGGTCGAAAAAAAAATGATAAAAATGTTCTTTGCTTCTCTCTTGAAAGCATAACAAAAATGTAATTTTTGTATACTTTCTACCCCTCCTTTCTTCAATAAATAGGATAACTTTATAATGTAAAAAAGATTTTTTTTTTTTGGCACCCCTCATTTGTAACATATAATTTTATGGAATAAAATGAGTCAACAAGTCTGGAAACACCCATTTTCCTCGATGGGGAGACCTCACTCTTCTTCTTCTTCTCTCTTTTTCCTCGGTCCAACGCTCGGTTTCTCTAGTACGGTCAACCGAAGAGATTTGAATTTATAGCATATGAATCGGGTTTCTATGCTACGAGTTTAATTGACATATTGAAAAAACAAATAATATTAATAATACATGTACTAAATTTTAAAAACATTTATAAAAATTTGGAAAAATAAATAAAATTTGCCAAAAAAAGTCGGGAGCTTAATTTATTGTTTTTTACAATTATTAAACTAATATCATGCATTACGACTTTATAATATTCGTAATATAAAATAAATAAGAAGATCGTGATCGTAATTTTTTCAATTTCTAGAAGGGATGGAGGTGCCTTTTTATTCTTCGTCTTTTATCTATTATTTTTTTCTTGGCAAGCCCATGCGGTCAAAGCTTATGAAGGTCAATATTTCTTTCTTTGGGCATATGGGCATGTTCTAGAATGGATATATATATATATATATATATATGGGCATCGTCTTCTTTCTCTCTCTCTCTCTCTCTCTCTCTCTCTTTATGTCATATTCTTTATGTGTGATTCATAGACAATTTCAGATTCAACATCATGGAAAGTGTGGTGAGCGTGGATCTTTCCACCAACAAGAAGAGAAACATGCAAGAAGAAGAACCTCACGCTAGAGAGACCGATGCCGATGTGGAGTGCACCAAAGAATTTGTAGTCGAACAGGTCCATAATCGGAAGGATCATATGCTAAAAATGATTAGAGATGCCCTGAATTAGAACTAGAAGTAGTAACAATAACCTTGATAAAATGTCGTGGCACCAAACAGATGCAGAGCTCCCTAACCTTAGAAAAGGATGATGAAACCTAGTACCTCGATAGTGCTCAGTCAGCACCGATCGAAAGACACCAGGTCGGGCGTACTCACACATTGTCATAGCCTAATTCGATGTAATCTGTCATATTGAGGCGGGTCATCTAGCGTCAAGGTTATAACATATAAATTATTACCCAAGATTTATTTGAAAGAAATTTTTATTTACCTATTTTTCTTCAAATATATAAAATAAAATATTCAAAATTTATTCAGATCATATCAATATATAATAAAATAAAACATATACAATAATTATGTTTTATTCTCTCCATCAACAAAAAATAAATATCGTCATGACAATAAAAAAAGTATATCTAAGAGACAAACATATAAAAAATCATGCTCTCACCATTAACACAAAAGTTTGTACTCAACCCACATGCGAATAAAGCAGAGGTGAGCAACTACAACTTAGCAGACTACCCAAAATCCACTGTAGTTTTTAATATTTTAAAAAACTAATAGACAAGCGTTCAAGAAAATTAATCGAGCATAGTGAAACATCATATATGGTATCTATCATAGTGTCAACACAAGAAATTATAACTGCGGTAGACATGTGCTAAGTATCAGTGTAAGCAACATGATATCACAAGTGCAGGAAATAACATGAAAATAAAAAATCATTTCTATATTTAAATTATTTTAATATTTTCCCTTCGCCCCTTTTACCTTCACTTGTTTATATTTCTCTTATGCCCGTTCTAACTCTATTTCCATTTATACCTCCATTTTTTCATATTTGTTCAGGTATATCAAGCACACAGATGGATAATTACATAGGTGAAAACCTCTTATAACTCTGTTTGATTGCACATAACATACAGATGCCCAACCACAATCACCGACAACTCAATTTTCATCATTGTTTACACATATTTATGACACAAAAGCATGTAAATGCTAAAAAATTTGGCATATCAATTTTCATATGTTATAGAAAGTGGTACGTATCATTGGACATATATTAAATCTACATGTATTGACAAATAAAATTTGCAAAACCACTTATATGAAATATTCAGAATAATATTTCAATAGTTTTTTTCTCTACAATAAATTTAACATGTTTAACATACATGCCAAAATATATGAAATATCATACAACAGAAGATACTTGACCAAAAAGTAATTTTTTTATGTCGATCTGTCCAATACGGTCTAAGCTACAACATATAAAAAGTTCTGCAATGAAGAATTTGTAAATCTTTATAGATCTAAATTTGTATGAAATTTCGGCAAATAAAATACGAAAACATTACGAGAAAATAATGAATTTGAAAACTAAAATAGCCCAAAAATAGCCTATCCAAAGCAGATCAATTTTCCCAACTGGCTCAACAGACGAAATCGGACCCCCAAAACTGAAGTTATCTCTCTAAAATCCCTCCCTTTCTCTCTCTACAACTCATGATTTGGTTTTCTGTAAGTGGAATGGAATATTCATGTTTAATTGTTCATATAATTATCTTTTTTTTAATATATGTAAAATAGATATAATGAAAAATTTTTGAATTATTTTTTTTATAAACATAAACTTTGTATCAATCTATTTACATCTTGAAATATAGTACTCCAAAAATTATCAAAAAATAGCCAATAAATAGAAAAAAAAAATGTATAGAACATGCTGGTGAAAACAATTGCCAAAGTGAACATCAGATAGTCCTAGAAAGTGCACTTGTATAAAGTTGTACTAAATTCTTATAAAATAAAAATTCAACGAGAACCATTTATTTTGTAACTTATGATACCTATAAAAATAGGTAAAAAAATATATTCAAAGTATAATAATGTGTACTCTACAATCTAATGAAAATATTTTAGAAAGAAGACGTTAAAAAAAATTATTAAAGATTAATGAATAAATTGATGATCAAATTAATTCCAAAAACTTCAAGAAAATTATAAATATAATATAAATATGGAAGGATTACCAGAGCTCAAAATTAAATATCAACAGGTGCACTGATATACTACAGTAGTGGTAATTACATTTTCCTCTTCTTAGAAAAATGTCGTCATCAACATTCAAAATATCTAACTATCAAACAAATCTAGAAAACATTGCCTCATATCAACCTGATTGACTTCCCTTTTTAAAATGTGCCTCTAATGAACTTTAACTATAAGGATTTGCTTGCTCCTCACTTGTCTCACATCAAAGGCCTAAATATGCTCTCATTCCTCTCTATAGGCCAAGTTAGGTTTTATCTCATCCTCATCCTCGGGAACTCTACGCTCAACATCAAAAATCTACTTTTCTAAAACATATACATGAACAAATCATGCACATCCAACATATATTCAGGTAGTAATAATCGATAAGCAGAATTATTAATCCTGTCAATCAACTCAAAAGGCCCAATGAATCTCGGACTCAACTTTCCCACTCTACCAAATCTACTTACCTGTTTCATGGGATTGACTTCAAAATTCAAAATCTTCCATTTAAAATTTAACTGCTCAATGCATTGGGTCATAATACATCCTCTGTATATCTTGTGATGCTCTCAATCTATCATAGATTAGTCTATCTTTTCAGTTGCATCATATACTAAATCAAAACCCATCAATCTTCTTTCACCCACCTCTGTCCAAGAGAAAGGTGTCATACACCTTCTATCATATAATGCCTCATGTTGCATTACAACATTATTCCCATGAACCAATCTTAGAAAGGACACTTGCATCTGTTATTTGGCTGATGGAGGTACAAATCAATCTCTAAATGTATCAGTAAATTGCTCGCAAGTAATCTCAACATTCATCTTTCCTTGACACTTCTCCTTCTACAAGCTTTGTCAGCAGCGCTTAGCTTCACCATTAAGTAGAAACACCGCCAGGGGTACCTTGCGATTCTTTGGACACTGCATATTATAAAAGGATTTCTCTAGTCTCAGAAGTCAATCCTTGGCTACTTGAGGCTCTGCTACTCCCTTAAAACAATGCGGCTTCAATCTCAAGAATAATTTCAAATGTCTATCTCCCTTGTTTACTCTCGGAGTAGACATTCTGCTCTGAGCATCACCCATTAGTTGAGCCACCCAACTAGCAAATTGAGTCATAAAATCTGGTAGAAGAGTTCCTATTGTACTTTGTACCACCCTAACTTGACTGAAACTATGCTTATCTGTCACATCCTATTCTTGGATCCATAATTACCCAATACTTACACTTGACATGCACATTTAATAACATAATATTATATACATAAAAGAAATGGCAGAAAATAAAATCTTAATGCTATCACACTCATCTATAAATCAATCTTATGGCTCTATTAATAAATTCATTTCTCCAAATCCATCACTCTTATACCAAAAATTTATCAATTTAATTCCAAAAGGTTCAAGAAAATCAATAAACATAAAATAAACATCCAGGGCTTACCGGATTCCAAAATCAAGTCTCAATAGATGCACTGATATACTACAACAGCAGTCATTATATCACCGACCGAGGAGAACTGTCTAGGGAGAAGGGTAGAAACTGAGTCATAACCCTCACACTCCCACACGAGCTCACATCATTAATTCATGTATACACTCGGATAATCGGGTGACCAACAAGGTCATATATAAGGAGAAACAAGTTTGTTACACTAAGCAGTGACTGGACTGATATGATTAGAGACTACCACCAACTCATGAGATCCCCAGGGAAACCCTTCTAAGAGTCTCAATGATTGAGATAGTGGAAGTTGTCCAAAATAAAAATTGTTTCAAGAAAACAACCCTGATGAAAGCCATAGCATATCTTCTTCACCTGAAGATGTACCATGTGTATCATGGGGACCACACTTATGATACTGAGGAGTGTTAGCACCTCCAAAGCCTAATCAAGGATCTGATTAGAGTCGTGAAGCTGAAAGAATTTATGGTGTACGGAGCAAATTCCCAGGGATAAAGAGTCTCTTGTTGAATAAATTACAAACAAGTTAGTTTGTGCCCATAGGATACATATATCTGGCATACTTGTACTAATTGGTTTCTTAAAAACAATATTGGTTCACCGATTCCTTGGTTCAACCATCGTTCTAACCAGTTCAATCCCAGTTCTATGCAAAAACAATTCTTTCTTTAACCAAACTGATTGAATGAGCAGTTCACTATTGAAATAGTCAAACCAGTCGGTCTAGTTAGATTTTTAAAACCAAAGTCACCACAACTTTTCTAAAGTCTAAAGTCGAATAAGGAACTTTTCCCGTACTTTAGAGTCATTCCTGAGGCCATTAGCTTGATTTTAATCTAAGAGAAACAAGGGAAGCAGTTCTTGATCTACTATGCCAGTTGAGTTCTCTGAGGAGCCAAGCTCAATTATCCAATAATGAAAAAATTAATATTCTCTCTCATTCTTTTTGCCCATAGACTCTGCCCGTACATTCAAATACATTCGGTCAGGATCATCATCAGCCATCCACTCAAGTCAATATTCACAAGGTCGGAACACTCCATTCAACTTTTTAAATGGGCAGTATAACCCAACGAGTTCGAACTTTCTTACATGCCCCAAACGTGATGAAGGCTGGAGCCATAGCATATTTTCTAGCTCGCTTCTTTGAACCAAGTGAGCCCGATAAAAAACAAACAACCGTTAACCTTAATTGGGTCCTGAATATTAACAAAGCGTCTAGTTAGACTAGGATAGGGCTTGGTTTCACTATAATAAATCTAACCTAAGATCGTATGTACCATTTGATAACAATAGGATTCAAAGTCATAAACAACCAAGTCGAGTCTGAAATCGTGATTTCAAAGTTACATTTTGCTTACGACATCTCCAGATAAAATCCAACTCACAACTAGTGGTCAATCAAGAGAACAACGTCTCTCTGATCTGTATGGAAACCAACAACAGTTACATTATCCACAAGGGCCTTAATTTCAAAGAGTTATTGTGTCTTAGTGTTTTGTTTTATTCATATATAATGAAGTTCATTCTTAAGTTGTTTTGCCCTTGATCTATTTGTAAGCTACAATCTTGCTTCAATGGTTTTATAAATGTCTAATGTCTTTTAAATACACAAAACATATGGTACAATTGTTGTAGAGATAATATAATATAAAGATGTTGCACGTTTATATCAATCAGGATTCATGAAGTATTCTGAGGATTTATGGTCACTGGTTCAGTGTTTTCAAGGAGAATTTTTTAGGGTATGATGTACTTCCATCTAAAAATCTAGAAAAGCCATTTTCCATAAGAAATTTAGGGATTTGAGCCCTCCAAATAAGATAGTTGTTTTTAGTTAATTAGTTTTGCTCAAGTTGTTTAATGCGAGAGATCAAGAAATTGAGAGATGGTGGGTTGGTGATTTTAGGTACATGAAAGGTAGGGGATGGGGATCCAAAAGTGACAATGTCTTCCATTAGAGGGATATTGTGAGTTGAAGAGAGATTGATTGAAATAGAAGAGAAGAAATTGAGGATCTTACTAAGAACCAAGAAAACAAAACCACAAAACATGCTCTCATAACATGCAGTCAAGGAAGACAACATGTAATCTAAAGATGAAAGATAAAGTATACAAGGTTAATCCATCAATATAGAATAATCACACACAAAAGCATTCAGTCCTATAGTAATATATATAGACCAGATAATATTATAGCAAAGAAACCTAGTTTATATGTCAACTACTTCGATAACAAAATAGCTATCATTATGTTATTGAGAGTGGGGAACTTTTTTGTTGGTTTACCCTCTGCTATTACACAGAACTTGCTTATCTTTATGAATTTTATTATTTTTTAAATTTATTTTTCTTTTTTATGTTTGAATAGGACGTGCAAAAAATTTAACCCCTATATAGATTTATCTATGCTAGTGAGGGAAAAAATATGCCAAAATTTTTAATTGAAACATAGATTAATAAATTTCAAAATTGTTGATTTTATCTTAAGAAAATTTAAATAAAGTTTTTTTAAAAAATTAATAATGTATTACATTTAATTTTTTTTAAAATATTTTTTTAAATTCATCCTAATTTAATTAAGAAATTTTATCATGATAATCATGAATTTCAAAATCGTTGACTTGCTTTATCAAAAGTTTATTGTATAAGAAATTAACTAAAACTTTTCTACAATATTTTTCTCTTGTTGAATTCAATAGTCTTGATAAATATTTTGATTAAAAAAAATATAAAAAAAATATATTTTTACCTTTTTTTTGTCGTTTAATTCATGAGAATATTAATCTTTTCTCATTTTTCTACATTAGAAAGGTCGTTACTTTGATATTGGTTAGGCCATCAATTTTTGACTGCATCCTTTGATTTTTGCATGCGGAGAATGCTACCATTTTCAAAATGAAATTAATTTTTGCNATATATATATATATATACACACACACACGCACACAGACATACACATCCACCAAATAACAATATCTTAATCTAAATTTTAAATTATTGAATTTATTTTAAATTGAATATACTAAGAAAGAAGAATCTTTAATCAAGTATTATATTTTCAATTTCCAATAATCAATATAATTATAAAAAGAAAAACATAAACCAGCTGCAAAATATTTGCAAAAAACTTCTACAAACTAAACAGCACTAATAGCCGTCTTCCTCTAATCTTCTCTCTTCTTTCCACCACCAAATTACACCATTAAATTACCTCATCAAAACCCTAACATCCATTAACCACTGTCAACAATGAATTCATCACATGACTCTCAAGATTCTGCCCACTTATCAAGCAAAGCAGAGCGGAGCGATGCAAGAACAATGAGAAAGACGACGACCGCCGCCACCCCCCACGGCGAGGAGCCGCCGCCTTCTTCCCGAGGCCAAAGTGCGTCATATAATCTCCATAAGTGCCCGCGGAAGTCGAAAGAGAAGCAGCAGAAGAAGTCATTGAAGAATGCGGCGACATCCAATATGAGGTTGAAGATAGAGGTGCCGACAAAGTCGAGGATGTGGATGATGAGGAGAAGGGCGACAGGAGCGAGGAGGAGGGCGAAGCTCATGAAGATGGAAGGAGGTCTCCTGTTGTATTCTATGGCTGAAAGGAAGAAGGGAGGTTTGGGAGAAATATAATTAAATGTAGACCTTCTGGAAAATTAAATTTGAGTCAGAATTTGAAAGTTAGTTGAAAGAGAGGAAAAATTATTACCTATGTTCACCCAGAAATACGTGAAGTGAATCAATCAAAACACTCATTCCATCACAAGTGTATGTAAGTGGCCCCACTTCAATTTTTTTTTAAAATTTTATTGGACAATGCATGCAAATTGCGTGCGATCTTTCACGGTCAAATAATCTCACATTGGCTAGGTGTAGGGCCGAAAAATAGTATTTAAGTCCTGGGCTGCCCACCTCTCTTAAGAGTTTTTTTGGGAGGTGACAAGTGGTATCAAAGCAGATTACTGTCTACTAGGTGTGTGGACTCTACATGGTTCAGTGGGACCCTCGGTGGAGCCAATTCGTGACGAGCGCGTCACGTGATTGGGTGGAGGAAAATGTCACTGATAAAAAGTCTCACATCGGCTAGGTGTAAGACCGAAAAACAATATTTAAGTCCTGGGTTGCCCACCACCCCGAAGAGCTCTTTTGGGAGGTGACAACTGGCACAAAAGAAGGGCGTTGATTTATAATTGGGAAGGTTCAGTGGTCTGCATGGAATTGCTGTCTTATTTTTTTCAACGGAGCAATATTAAAAGTCTGCAGATATTTAATATATACATATTTATATGATTTATTTTAAAATATGAAAGGAACCTATAGTTTGGGTTATTGTAATGTTTTAATTTGACTATAATTTCTATTTATTTTCTATTTTTTTATTTCTGAAAAACAAAAAATATAAAATAAAAATTGATCCCAAATAGCCGAAATGTCACATGAGTTATTCAGAATTCAGCTTTCTGGATTAATTTTGTATTTTCGTCAAACTAAAATATTATACAAAATAAAGACTGATATTATCACAATTAATCTTAAATTTGTAGGTAAATTTATCATGTGGAATGCATTAAAAGTAATAGGAACTTGAATCATTTCGAGTGATGTTTTTTCAAACAAGTTTTATCATCATGCATGAATCTTGATATATTTTGAGTAAAAAATATTTTTATATCAAATTCATGATCATTCAGGCCCGATTTTAAGAAGTTTTTTGTCAAATTGACTGTCTTGCAGAGACGATGCCCAATGTGATCTGCTTCGAGTTCAAATAAGTCTAGATCAAACACTTAAAATGTAGTTAAAGGTTTTGATGTATCGATTGGAAGGCCAAATGATTTCAAACTTTGACATGCTTAAAGTTAAATTGAAAGGCTCAAGGAGAGGAATCCAAAAAGTCTAAGATTATTTAATTGTGATGTTGTTAAGAAAATTAAATTTTGGAAATATTATATTTGATCAAGGGGATCAATGTAAATCATATGATAGGAGTGTTTTGAAATTTGACCAATTTTACCAAAATGTCTCTCTCAAAACTATAAATAAGCCCGCATTCTTTCACTTAATGGGGGAGGAGGAAGGGAGAAAAGAGTGAGCTGAATACTAAAACTTAACTCTTGAAGTGTTAGAGCTTGTCATCAGTCTACAGTTCACCGTCGGACACCAAAGGTCACCGTCAATTACCGCCAGTAATTTTTTATGGTCAACAATGACTATTATAGCAACCAACTATAATTTTTACAGTCAATTAATTTTGTTGTAGCCACTAACATCAGCTTGTAATCCCAATTTCTCTAATATATGATAAGAGTGAACATCTGTACATTTATTTTTGTAGCAAATTTCTTTGACTTGTCTAGGTTCCATGATTTATCCCTTTCTAGTTTTTTTTCACTTAGAAAATATGATTGTCACTTGCATCTTTATATGTGTGTGTGTTGAAAACTTATATTGAATTAATACATAAGTTTTCTTTTTAATTGAGAATATTCTAGAACAAAATAGTTTGACGGTTAAAGTGGGAAACAAAACCCCATCTGTATAAAAGTGTGAGCACACTTTCAATAGCTAAAAAGTGTAATACTCATAGCAATGGAGCCTTACACTCCAATTCCAACCCTTCCAAAAGAAAATCCCGTACCAGGGACAACAAGCCTTTATATACTTTCCCCATGATGGATATCACTTTGCTGGTGAAGATGTCCTTTCTTTGCTTCTTGACAAGCGCATACGGAGAATGGAGGAATCTCAAAATAAAATTCTTTAGCTTTTGTGTGAAGCCTAACAACCGCATTAGCGTAAATGGGTAAGGTTCATTTACCCTAATATCAACCATCAATCAGGGACACCCTCCTCTTGTGGACCCTCCTCATATTGGAGTTCTTCTAAGAACTCTACAACTATGTCAAAAAATTGACCACTTGGATACTACTAGTTTCACACATCTTTTCCTGCAACCAGACCAAATTACAAACCCCAACGCTCTTGGAAAATATAGCTCAACTTCATCACATAATTCATGACAAATTACGATGTATGGTTTAAAAAGAATATTTTCAAATGGTTAAAAGTAATTTTTTTACTTGATGTTGTTCCCATGAATTCTTATTTTTTGTCGAGATAGTCCCCCATCACCCTATTATGGTTGCTTTTAAGCTCCCACACATAGATTCATATGACAGGATATCTAACCCATATGAACACATTGACAACAATAGAATCATATGCACATACAATGGACCTATAATGTGCTCAACTGTTATGTATTCTCCTCAAAGGTCAAGGCTAAGTACGTACTTGATTTTACTTTCTTCTAATAGGGACTATTCACATATTTAATGAACGCGTCAATGTTTTTTGCAGAACAACTTATAATAATTGAAAGATTATCAAATACTTTTCTCATCTTTCTATAATTCGAAAAATGAGGCAGAGTCACTTGAAGAATATTTTTAAAAATTTTATACTCAGGCTCGTCAAATTATAACTGTGAATCCAGAGTTATCAAAGGGTGTCTTCCAAGAAGAGTTGTGTCTTGTGCCATTCTACTCATCATTAATGCGAAAGATAGTTCACTCTTACATTAGTCTCATCTATCACATTAAGGCTCAAATTATTGTTAATGAAGCTATTAATGCACAATAAAGGTAATTTGAGCAATCTTCTGGAAAACACAGAACACTTTTGGTGAAATTGCACAAACCTCTTAGAGAAAAAAGTAAATGAAGTTGATAGATGAAAAATAATCATTTTATCATAATTAATATGAGGCATCCAATCATAATCTATTAAATACATAACATTTTTATGGAGATTCATAATTCTGAATACTTAAAATGGCCAAGGCCACTAAAAGAGATAAACGGCGGTGACCAATCTCAATACTGTCATTTATATCATCTAAATGGGCATTCAATAGAAAGATGTGGCCACTTTAAAGAAAATAAATTTAACATTTTATATTTCAAATTCGCATAAGTCATTAATTAAGAACAATGTAGAAAAGATCAAAAGAATCATGATAAATAAAGTATTAAAATTATTGAATAAAGAGTACAACTACCACCTGCTTTATCTCTATAAAAGACCATTTGCCCTCATTTGTTAAAAGTTCTTATCATAGAAATAAGTCATGGAAGTTTCTCATTTAATTTCTTAAGAGATTTTTTTATTTTTACTTTTAGAGATACAAATCTATCATTCAAAATTTTTTTGATTGATCAACATTTTTATAAATAATATTATTTATTAAAATATCTCTTGAGGGTAAAATGCTGACACAATCTTCATTTATATCAATAGAAGACATGCCCATGGTGTAGTTTTAATAGAAAGCTAATAGTGGACATAACTCTCATTGGAAAGATCCTCTGAGAGCAGAGCAAGTGACAGTCATAGTCTACACTTAGGCCTTTAAAAGACATGTCCATGAAGTAGTCTCATTCAGAAACTAGCAGTGGACATGATCCTCACTAGAAATACACCTTTAGAGCAAGTGGCAGATGCAATCTTCGCTTATACCTTAAGAATACACACTGATGGGGCGGTCTTAATGAGAAGCTAGTAGTAGACACAATCTTCACTAGAAATACCCATTGAGGCAAGTATTATTCCTAATAAGAAGCTAGTAGTGGAAGCAATTCTCACAATAAAGATCATTTAAAGGCAAGTGATAAATACGTGAGATAATCTCAATAGAAAGTTAGTTGTGGATACAATCCTTACTAGAAAGACCACTTGAAAGTAAAAAATAGATAAGATTTTTACTCATTCTCTTGAAAGATATGTCGATGAGAAGTATAGATAAAAAGCTAGTAGTGGACACAATCCTAATTAGAAAAACATATTGAGTGTAAGTGACAGACGTAGTCTCCACTTATACTCGTGAATGACATGCGCTTGAAATAATTTTGATAGGAAGCTAGTGGTGCGTATAATACTCACTAGAAAAACCCATTGAGGGCAAGTGATAGGCATAATCTTCACTTATACCTCTGGAAGACACTCCCATGAGATAATCTTGATGGAAAGATAATAGTGGACACAATCCTCAATAGAAAGACTTCTTCATGGCAAGTTACAAATGCAATCTCTATTTATATCTCTATGAGACATGCTCATGAGATAGTCTCAATGGGAAATTAATCGTGTACATAATTCTCACGAAAAAAAACTTTTTAAGGGAAACTGGTGGATAAATTTTTCATTCATACCCTTAGCAGGCTTGCAAATGAGACAACCTCAATAGGAAGCTAATAATGGATAGGGTCCTCAATAAAAACACTCCATGAGCAAGTGATTTTCTGGCACTCTACTCAAAAAATCTCATAAGGCTACAAGTTTCAGAAAAAAAAAAGTATATTGAGAAAATCTCAGAAGATTATAAATCTTAAAATGTACAAGTATGTTAAAAAAATCTCAGAAGGCTATATGCCTCAGAAGGTACATATACATTCAAAAAATCTCAAAAGCTTAATAAACTTATAAATCTATATACACCCGTCCAATATTTTTTCTCGATTCATGTTTTAGCTCTTCAACGCATCATCAACTTTTGTAACTTGCAAAATACCAGAAATCTTTCACAAGTGTAAAGTCATAATAAATAGATAAAAAATGGTAAAAATCACATAAATTTATATCATATAGATTCCCCCAAACTTATTGATTATTGGAGGGAAACTTAACGATTACTCACCCTCAAATAATCACATATCTAACTAGGACTTAATTATGTTTGTAGTTCTCATGTGGGACTTCTATATTCTCTCACAATATTATGTCAGCAAAACGAAAAAAATGTAAATATCATTTCTAGGTTAGATTGCACTTTATTTTCTACATGTTCTTTTGATCGGATTTTAAATGGGTTGTATGCATGACTACCATCCAAGTCATATATAATAGAGTCTCCACATTTAGGACTTGAATAGATAATTGTATCAATCTGCATGTCCCGATGAGAACTTCCCTTGCTTCTCCAACTCGACTGGGCCATCATAGATTTCTACTTAAGTGGTTGTTTATTGCGCTTAAGGTGTTAGAGGCTTATTTGACCCAAATGGGGAGTAAGTTCTTTGTTGAGAGTTTTTTTCAGCTTTGTAGTTAGACCTCTCCTCTTGTTTTAAACTCTAGTGACATCCTCTCTACTTCGGTAGATATAAGTCTCACCTCTGCTCTTCTTAGCTTAATAGGGTCATAGGATTATAGTTTTCTTCTTTCAGCCTTAGGGCTATCAAGGTCCCCTTAGACGACACAATTCATGGATAACTGACAAGGGGGTCCTAGATTCTGGTTGTGCTGAGTTGACTATCTTTAGGACCAAGTAGACTTGGGGTCCAACAACTTGGAATGACATATTGATGACACTTGACCCGACTATCTCTACCCTATTTGGATCACTTACCCTACCTTTATTTACCTTTTTTGAGCCCTATCACTCCTTTTGATGCTTCAATGATGTCGTATCGTAGGGCTTAATTGTGGATAGGCCGCCACTCATTTAGGATACGGTGATTCACCCTCTATCCTTATGACACGGCCTGGCCTTGGAAGCATAGTGTGGACCTTATGGGATGACCCGATTATTTCATAAGTCTTGGTCCCTGATAAGCCGCCATCCGTATGGGATCGTGAGAGACTTGTTCTCTATCCATATGGATTGGCGCGAGCTTTGAAGGCATTGGAACGTTCCTGTGAGATAATCATCCTTTGTGATACCATTTACTAGTCTTTATACAAGTGCAAGTAAGCATCTTTTTATCGAGAGTATTCTTGGGCACCTCACCCACCCAAGGATAAGCACACACACTTGAATCTCTGGTTGTGGGTTATTTCGTAAAGTTTTATTAGCGGATATATTCCAATGAATGATCTAATTTCGAGCGCACGCTCTTGGGCTATCAAGCATAGTTTACCTGACGAAAGCTCTCCACATGTTTTTTTTTTTGTTTGTCTTTATTGTCGTATTTCATTACTTTCATATTCATCTCTTCTTCAGATCATTCATATGATACTGCAGAGAAATTTACTTTGATAAAAGAATTGTGCGATAATAGACAAACAGTCGACTCATTAAAAAATACAAAGAGAAAAAGAACAAAAACAAACAAGAATCATCAATCAACTCTGATATCAATTATTAGCGAGTGGCAATCGAAAGGGGCAAAAATTTAGCTCATTTGACTATCAATAATCAAAACTTACCTCCAACCCAAAACTTCAAGTTAATGGGAGAGGTCCAACTAATTATTTCTTCTAACCACACCAACATACTTTTCACCATTCAATATAAAACTAAACTCAATACTCTCATTTCCTTTACCAACAGTAATACAAATCAAAACAAATTAAAATACTTCAAGCCAGCAAATCTCTCAGCTAAATTCTCCTTTCAATTCAGTGATTTAATCACCCATCTTGATCTGCCATACGAGGTAACTCAACCTCTGAAAGCAGGTGCAGAAGTACTTCCATGTGCTTCATTCAGAGTTTTCAGAGTCTATACATCATATTATCTTCAAGAAATAGTTTCTCCACCTTTTTCAATCTTTTTTATTCTGAAACAGATCTGAATCCTTCATAATCCAAACCAAACCAAAGAAAAAAAATATAATTTTTCCAGTAAATAATAGCCTGAGGTGGGTCTGAGTGTCTCTTCTTCTCTTCTATGGACCACGTTAGGCTTTATATAAAGCAACTATATATCTGATATGTCAGCTCTTTACAGGTAGACTACGTTAAGTGAATTAGAAGCAAGCCATGGTTTTATAGATGAGAGATCATCACGAAGAATACTTGAAAGTGAATTTATGCTGTATGATTTTTCATGCACATAATATGCTTTGTCTATAAATTAAAAATTATATAGAATTACTACTACTTGGAACGACAGTAGTTTTGTTTTATTAAATAGGAGTGTTAACAAGCCGAACACGAGTTCGAACTCCAAAAGCGTGTTCTTGTTCTGCTCGTTTGCTTAGCGAGTCGAACACGAGCCGTTCACGAACAAAGAGTCGTTTTGACAACTCTAATCACGTAATCATAAGATGTTAAGGATTTGGGCAAGATTTAAAACTTATTATTTANTCATGTCTTTTTAGGTCTACCTTTAACTATTTTAACACAAGTCAAATGTAGAGCATCTACTAACCTAACCCAACAAATGATTGATGTATAATATGAACAAACCATCTAAGTGGGGGGGGTGGGGGGGGGGGGGCGGGTGGGGCTAGTGAGAGCATTTACATACATACTGCCCATTATTATGTATTTACATATATATACTATCTATAATTTTACTTTTACATTTATATAACCCAAATCTTTTATATTACAAGCCATTTTCTTATATATATAAAATGACATATATGTAAAAATTAAAATCTCGGTGTTAGATATATAAATACATGAGAATTGAGCAATATGCAGGTGACATTCATTAGCAGGCAACACGTGAAAAGCTGGATCTACTTTCTTTTGGCCAAAGGAGCCAGAATCATCATCATTAGATGCTTTGACTAAGGCTCAATTAATGTCATTTCATGTTACATTGAAATTCTGTGCAAGATAAATGAGAACTGTATATGAAGATATGGGGTTTGCATCAAAGTGAGTTGGCAATGAGAAGAAAATATAAAGGAGATGTCAATTGGCCAAGGCTACAGTTTGTTACAACAAAATATTGGATGCTATGAAATGAAGTAAAGGAGACAATGGAGGATTGATTGTATTACTTGTGTCATAGAGAAGGTCTAGTGTCACTCTCTTTTTGGTGATGGATTGGATTTTAAGTTAGCCACATTGATGGGTTTCTTTTGGTTATATTGAAGGTAACATGAAGAGAGAGTGAGGACAAACATTGCTTTACATGAGCAATTTGCTAAAGAATTACTATCAAGCTTTTAGGGTTTTGTGATTGGCTATTCATTATACTTGGTTGTAAAATAGCCAAAAAAAAAAGGTGTTTGCATACATTTCACCCAATTACTATGCATTTAATTACATATCTAACCCTTTAACTATACTTTTTAGATTTGTACCAACTAAAATTTTTAATATCACAATTTTTTTAAACAGTGTAATATACATTTTAATCCATAGGTAAAGTGACATGTAGGGTAAAGGTTGAAGTTTAAGCATTAGACATGTAAATACATCGAAATTGAGTGGTATGCATATAAAACTTTCTCATAAAATGAACTCTAATAATATGTTTCTTTAGCATTCACATTTTTATCTGATTCATGTTAGTAAGCAGTAGACTCGCTTTATCAAACATAGATTTGCTCTTCATTCTCTTATTATTTAAGTTGTTTTCCTGAGTATGTGGTTAAGAAAACTAAAAAAGTTATTAAAAATAAATTGGTGTGGTTGTTAACTTCTTATAAATCATCAAGATCTAAATGGCATTGTTAAAAAATGATGCAACATATTTGGGCATTTGTATCGAATGAGAGTCCACATCAATGTGTTAGCAGAGAAAGGATGTTCAAGAGAGTCGTATCCTCGTAATTAGTGAATAAAAGTATTCACTTGATCAAACTCCAAGTCTAAATGGTCGTCAAACACCATTCTACTTTTGCCTACTTAATCAAACATTAGTTAACTCCAATCTACACAATAAAAAATAAATGGGCCCAAATTTACACAATTGATTACCTATCAACCTAATTATGTTTATCTGAGCTCAAAATAATTCATAACATGTGTGGGATCTTGAAACAGAAAATAAAATGTAATATTGCGATTGTACCTTGAATCACTGCTAAATATGACAACATATTTATTTGGAAGTGTTTTGTATCTTTGTTCATGTTTAGATTTCTTTTTATTTTTTTCAATATTTTGTATTATACTTGGCTACATACATAATTAAACAATTGGAAAACAAATTACATACTTATCATACATTTTAAAAAAACTATGGCTACTTGTTATATGAACGTGAAAAATAGCAAAAATAGCCTTAAGTCCCTCTATTTAAATATAATTTATAATGCAAATAAAAAAATAAAAAAATGAATTCAAATATAATAAAAAAATTTGATGCAAATTTGATCACGGTGAAGAAACTTAAGAAAATGGTACCAAACTTTTATAAATAGTTAATAAATAATGTATGTTGCTAAAAGTTAGATGCACTTAATTAGTTAATATGTCATTATCCTAAAAAATCTTGAAAAATGAATGTTTTAGAACAATCCCATGGCCTAATTAAGAGGGTATATTCAAAAGCAACAAATATAAATCCTTGAGAAGCTTACAAATTTGGCATGATAATGCCACTTATTCATTAGATAATAGTAGAAATTATCAAGTATAAGTCAAATAAAAGTCCTTCAAGACAACTTCTCATTTAATATATCTGTTTTCTTCAATAGTCCTGGTATTGAGAAACTAATTAAAGGGAAAAAAATGACAAAATCATTTATATCAAATTTAAGGAGGTGTAACTTTTATGCTATATAAAGTTTCAGGAGGGTTTAATTGGCAATGGCCATCTCTGATTATGTTTGAAGATATAAAAAGCCTAAGGCCCACCTCTTACTTCACATCTAGACTTGGATGTTTCACCAATAAATAATTGAACTAAGGGTCAATAACATTTCTAGGGCATACACTCTTTTGGCAGCTTTAATTTATTTTATGGCATGTATGGTGCAAGTTTACTAATTAATATATTGGTGACCTCAATCAATGCAACTATTATAACAAATGTGGGAGACGAAATAGGTAGGATGAACTAATCTAAAGGTGAAACGACTAATTCCAAACATATTGCTCCTAAGAAACCCTTGCACTAAGACAAAAGTGATAAACTTATCTTCAAAATTCTTATCTTTGAGAATCAATATAGTGAGTTCATGTAATACTCACAAGTACAATTTTATTAGTAAAAATTGTTATAATACCAACAAATGTTTATTTATTTTGAAATTTCTTTCACACATGTATATTTAATTAACAAAGTACACTAAAATACCTTTTAAAATGTCTTTCAAAGGAAGAATTTTAATTAGGAGCACTTAATATCATTTAATAAGCAAATGAAGCTTAAATTAGTCATAATTTTAAAAGAATTAAAAAATAAATAAGATGATTTGTCTTTTCAATCATTTGTCATTTTTAATAAAAATGTAAGATGAATTTAGGTTTTCAATGATTTATTTTTTTATTTTAAATAAATTAAAAAATCTTTAAATACTTATTTATTTTTAAAAATTAAATATATTAAAAATTATTTTATATTTTTATTTAAAATAATATATTTTTGATATTTTTATCTATAATTATTTGAAAAATAAAATTTTTAAGGGCATATTTATATTAAAATTTTAAAAATATCTAGATATTTTAAACTAGTTATTAATAATGTATTAACTGCGTAATAATATTATTGAATATATAGTTATAAGTAGTTAGTTAAAGTTTAATACTAAATCAATACAAATTAAACTTTATAATATTTAAGATTTTAAAATGTTGAGAAAGATTACTAACTAATCCAAATATTTAATTAATGATTGTTAAGTGAAATCAACTAATTTTGATAAAAACTTTTAGAATTATTTATCATTAATTATTCTAAAAAAAATTATGATATGGATTTAGAAAATTAATGATTTATTAATTAATGATTTTAATTATTTAGTTGTTTAATCCCTTAAACAACCTTTACACAAATTATAAAAATTCATTAAATGTATAACTCATTAAATGTATAACTCATTAAATTATTTTTGAAAAGAGATTATTAATATATATTTTAAATTTGCTTATAAAAATTTAATGTTTTAACTCAACTAACATTAAGATTTTAAATTACTCCATAACATTTTAGCATTTAGAATTATTAAATGTTATAAAATTTCATTTCTCTTAATCAAAATAGTAACTAATCAATAATTAATAAAAATTATTCAATTAATAATNTAAGTAATTCTAATACGTTTAATTAAAAATGATTTTATATTTTTATTTAAAATAATATATGTTTGATATTTTTATCTATAATTATTTGAAAAATAAAATTTTTAAGGGCATATTTATATAAAATTTTTAAAAATATCTAGATATTTTAAACTAGTTATTAATAATGTATTAACTGAGTAATAATATTATTGAATATATAGTTATAAGTAGTTAGTTAAAGTTTAATACTAAATCAATACAAATTAAACTTTATAATATTTAAAATTTTAAAATGTTGAGAAAGATTACTAACTAATCCAAATATTTAATTAAAGATTGTTAAGTGGAATCAACTAATTTTGATAAAAAATTTTAGAATTATTTATCATTAATTATTCTAAAAAAATTATGATATGGATTTAGAAAATTAATGATTTTTAAATTAAATATTTTAATTATTTAGTTGTTTAATCTCTTAAACAACCTTTACAAAAAATAAAAAAAAATCATTAAATAATTTTAATTTAATGTGTAACTCATTAAATTATTTTTTAAAAGAGATTATTAATATATATTTTAAATTTGCTTATAAAAATTTAATGTTTTAACTCAACTAACATTAAAATTTTAAAATAGTCCATAACCTTTTAGCATTTAGAATTATTAAATGTTATAAAATTTCATTTTTCTTAATCACAGTAGTAACTAATCATTAATTAATAATAATTATGTAATTAATAATATTAATACTTAGTTAATATATTGTTTCTAATTAATTTAAAAATTCTTACAAATCTTTTTTTAATTTATATCAATGTGTTTGTAAAATATTTTTTAATTAATTGTTGGAAAATACACTAAATAATTACTACAATAAATAAAAAATCTTTATTAAATTTAAAATTTTTTATATTTAAAAAAATAAATAATTATTAAATATTTAATTTGTTTAAGTTTGAAAAAAAGTTGAATAATTAAAAATGCAATATAAATTGTACTTTAATAAATAGAAAATTTGATTAAAAACTAATTTTTATCTAATTTTTTCCCCCTTTAAAGTTATGATTAATTAAAGCTTGTTTTACTTAACAAAAAAAATTAAATGTTCTCTTAATAATATCATTACCTCTTTTGAAATATTTTTTATCTTAAGATAGTTATATATACATAATGATTGTGTTTGAATGAAATTGACCTATTGTATTTAAACACATTTTCTAATTTCGTTTTAGAGCAACTTAGCAATTTGTTTTTACAACATTCTAAAGCATCCAACACTATATTTTAAGAATAATTTTTCTCTCTCAAATGTTACTAATTTTATTTTTTCTTCTTAATTAATTTTTTGAATTCATTATATATCTTGTTAGCATGTGGCTTCTCTTTCACATTTGTCATTTCATTTTACTTTTGCTATAGAAAATTTGCTTATTTCTCAATTGCTTCACATCATAAGCTAAAATGCAATCAATCTCTTCGATTATGTTAGATTTGATTGCGCTTCTATTTCATCTTCTGTGATTTTATAGCATCTGTAACGCATTCTATCAATGAAAAAATGTGAAATAAATCATGAATATCAAACATATGATTTGACATTAACAATCAATAAGTAGACTTATTAACCCTACCAATCACCTTAAATGAACCTATATAACATGGACTCAATTTTTTTTCACTACGAAACATATGCACATTATTTATTGGGTTGGCTTTCATAAACACATAGTCGCTAACCTAAAATTTCATATCTCAATGCTTGGAACCTCCAATTTTTTACAACCATATAAAACCTTAGTGTGGTTCTAATACTAGAATGAAAACCATTATTGCAAGTAAATTCATTCGAAGGTACAAGATCTTCCAATGTTTCCTTAAAATCAAGTGTACATAACCTCAATAAATCCCCAAGCACTCGAATAGTTCTCTTAGAATAACCATCTATTTGCTGGTGAAAAACTATATTGAACTTTACCCTAGTCACCAAACCCTCTTGAAGACTTATACGTAAGTTAAAAAAAATTTGTCATCGTCATCAACATGATAACATTCAGGCAGTGTTTGGTCGCAATTTGATTTTACGTTAAGCAAGCTTTATCAAATCCTGTTAAATCCAGATTTAACAAATTTCTGTGGGCAACGACGAATGACATCCGGTAAATCCACCTCATAGGGGGTTTAATAAATCCAGATTTATGTTGTTTATTTAACAGAAACGAGGAATATGGATGAACACAAAAATTTTTGTTTTAACGGAACTTTGGATTAAGTTTAGATTTTCTTATGTTTGGTGGGATTTAAGTTAAATTTATAACTAAATCCCATAAAGAGCATGCTACCATACTAGCTCTTAGAATCACACACATATATGATCATGTGAATCTCTTATCCATATATGCTTTGCCTCGCGAGAGGAAAATATGTCTAACTTGAATGACTCCTTTCTTATCGGATACTCATTAATCATCTCTGTAGACTAACCTGTTATCTTTCTTCAATTATTGCTCTAAAGCAATTTCACGGAATGACATATTCCTCCAGTCTAAATGGCACCAAAACAGTCAAGATCGATTCTACTGTTCAGTGCCAGAGTATTTTTTCTATAAATTCGATCACACTCTACTTCAATGCGGGCGGCACAGTATTCCCCAAATCACGTATCGGCGGACGCCAAACGCATCAACGAAATGCGTTGAAGTAGAACTCCAAGTCCGTCACTTCAATTTGAAAGAAAACAGGTGACCGCAAATGGAAATAAATAAATTTACAGATAATAAGTATATATACTCCCTATGAGCTGGGAGTGAGATCAGGTGCGCGGCCAAAGCTGTGAGCTTTTACAGAAGCGAAGCCTGCGCCTGTACTTCTCACATTACTCCNCAATTTGAAAGAAAACAGGTGACCGCAAATGGAAATAAATAAATTTACAGATAATAAGTATATATACTCCCTCTGAGCTGGGAGTGAGATCAGGTGCGCGGCCAAAGCTGTGAGCTTTTACGGAAGCGAAGCCTGCGCCTGTACTTCTCACATTACTCTAAGTTTTGGTTTTTATAATCTGCTGTGAAGGTGAAGAAGTATCAGATGGGGAGATCGCTGAACTCCTGCTTCAAAATCATGGCTTGCGGCGGCGATTCAGCCAGAAAAGACGACGTCTTTCTGCCGCCGGAGGTATCTGTTCTACTCGTTCATCGCGCTGGTCTAAGATCTGAAGCTTCTGCGGCATTGGTTCAAAATGTGATNTTTCTGCCGCCGGAGGTATCTGTTCTACTCGTTCATCGCGCTGGTCTAAGATCTGAAGCTTCTGCGGCATTGCTTCAAAATGTGATTTTTTGATTTGTTTTTCGGTATTGTTAAGCTGATCTTGGTTGGTTGGTGCGGTGCTGAATTGGGTTTGCTATAGGTTTAAGTCCTGTTTGGGAATTTGAGCGATTGGATCAACATTTGTGAAGAGTGGGGATGGATAATGATCTTCACTTTGGTTTTCAATTATCCATTTTACAAGTTTTTTTAGAGAAGGTTAGGGTTTCTGAAAGTGAGTCACGAGCATTGTTCCTCACAGTATGTACTTGGTTTGTAATGATACTTAATAGGAAGCCATAGAGGGTTCTATGGGATCTTTGAAGTTTCTCCTTGGTTTGTTAATATGTTTCTGGATTTATGGGCTTCTTTTGGATGGATTTGATTAACATGTTTCCAGATTTTTAGGTTACCTAACATAAACCAGGTAATTAACCTTCTAATTACCATTGTTTGAGGAGTTAAACAGGCAGCAAAAGTTACATTGTTTTCAGTCTAGGGATAGAGGTGCCCCTTTTGCTTCTAAAATTATCATTTTTGTGAGTATAATTAGATATAATTGGAACTTCATGCATATAAATGTTCAGTTTCTTGAATTTCATAACACCATTAGGATTATATTATATTTTTAGCACAGATTTTCTCATGAATACATAATTTCTGCAGTAATTCTTCATATTTAATTAGGACTGTTTCAAAATCTTACATACATTGAAAACTATAGACCCTTACATTGTTTTTTTTCGTATATTTTAGTGCAAGGATTCATTCGATCATGATCATGTTATCAAGCTGTAAACTATAACTTCTTTGTTAAGAAATTCTAATATGTTTAACTTCTGCAGAGTAAAACATCACCAGGTAAGCATAGATGGAGCTTTCAGAAGAGATCTGCCATGCATAATGTACCAAACAGTAATGTGGTTTCAGAATCTATGCCTGATGTGAATAATAAACAAAACCAAGATGCGGCTTCCGATACTGTAGTTTTCAACATTGTGGAGGAGGCAAATGAAATTTCAACATTGGCATCAGCTGTAGCTCCATCCAGGGAATCTGAGCAAGTTACTGATAAATCTACCAGCAAAGTCGATCAAAATGTTCAGGTGGACATTGTGGTGGCCGTCCAGGCTTCTATTCGGGGATACTTGGTAAGCCTTTGTCAACCTCTAGGGAGCTTGCGGGTTACTTGGTTTTTTGTTTTTTTCAGAAATCTGCATACATGGCACACAATTCTTATGTATTACATAATTCACATCTAAATATTCATATTCACATGCATATCACTTTGGTGCTTTAAGCCAAAACATGAATAGGTGTATTCCACTTTTAGAACGTGATAATAGTGCTATTTTTAATTTGAAATTAACAATTTGAGTGTTATGTGTGTAAATATTAAAGTTTAGGTATGAGATATGTAAATACATAAGAATTGTGTACTATGTATGTAAATGTCCTTTTTTTTTTTTAAATTATTTTACATATTTTCAGGCTAAAAGAGAACTTGAAAAAATTAAAAATGTTGTAAAGCTTCAAGCTGCAATACGTCGATATTTGGTCAGGACACAGGCTATTGGAACTTTGCGTTGCATATTGGCTGTTGCCAAAATTCAACAGATTATACGGGCTCGTCTTGCTTTCCGATCTACAGATTTTGCTGCAAAAGAGAAGCTTAATGAGGAAATGAAAGCACAAAAAGTAGGTCCTTAGGCCTGAAATATATCTTGTAATTTTCTTTAGAAAATATATTGCTTTTGCTAGCATAATGCGATTAATAAAAGATCCATTTTTGCTTATAGGAATAACTTTATAGAGAATTTTTTCATTACATGAGATNGCTTAATAAAAGATCCATTTTTGCTTATAGGAATAACTTTATAGAGAATTTTTTCATTACATGAGATTTTTTCTCTATTTTCATCTCATTCTAGGTGAAGAACATTGAAAGGAAATCGAAGAAAACTCCAATTGTTATCAGAAACT